>JANJYP010017867.1:0-10194 GCA_024605115.1 Rastrelliger brachysoma | reverse complement strand
CTGTATAATTACTCCTTATGAATAAAATTTTTGGTTCTCATCCATAAACCATTCAACCATAAACCATCACCAATCCTACACCTGGAAAGCTACAGTACTGTCCTCCTGCATGTTTACAGTAGCTCTCCACTCTAACACACCTGGTTCTAATTATTAACTCGTTATCAAGGCCTTGACAAGCTTCAGCTGCTTGATAACAAAATAATAATTAGAATCAGGTGTGTTAGAGTGGAGAGAAAGTAAAAAAATTTTTGGACAGTATCTCTTCAGGAGTTGTGACCAATGAATTTCCACCCAGTCATTTTCCAACCAGCTGCTAGAGGGCGCTATTTACTCACTATTCTAAATGCTGTGTTACAGGTTTTTCCTGCCAGGATGTTGTGATACTCTTATCATAATGCAGTCATACAGTTTGAAGATGTCAAAGTTATAATTTGGAGACAAGGTTGTCCATCTTAACAAGATTTATGTCTTAATAAAGTTCACACTGAGGTAGAAAACAAGGTCATCTTTGTTTAATATCTTTTCATAAATGACTTCCATTCATAGGAATTGTTAAGAATAAATCAGTGAAGAGTTGCAGCTGCTCATCAAACTTGATGGTTTACTTTATTTTACCCCCTTTTTCCAAACATAAAACAGATAATTAAGAACTTGGCAGCTCAATTTTTAATAGTTGAAAGCAGCAGCTACATCATTTTCAACTTCACATACACATTCATTAAAACTACATCTGCCCTTTTCGCTCTGTTTTGCCCAACATTCTTCATTCTCAGTGAGCCCGGGGAAACCACCACACTGTATTACGAGATCCATGAATCTCAGCAGTCAGTGTATCATCCATTAGTCTTCGTCTAACTTCACTTTTGCCTGCCGCGCAGTAGCCGAGGACTCCTTCAGTGTGAAAAATGACCACCTCTGTTCAGTATATGTAATGAAAGTATAGCACAATACACTTGCACTTGACGTCCTGGATAATGTTCTGTTTAACAGTTGTCATTGTATGAACTCACTGAGGCAACTTGAGCTGGGCATTTGTTCAATATCTGACATCTGTTAGAAGAACCACGATGACAGGTGAAACACTCCAACACTCCTGATGGCCTGATTCCACCTGCAACTCAAGTACGCTCGAAATATGATACAAAAGGAAATAATCTGATGTAGCCAAAATATTCTCACCAGCTACAAGATTAGCAATAACAGAACAATAACAATAGCAGCATGTGTTAGCTATATGAAAAGATGTAAGCCAGCTAAACACTCATGCTAGCTTGATAGCCTAGCCTCATCAGGTCACACCTCCCCAATGCCCTATAACTGTAATAGAGCCATTTGAAAGCATGATAAACTGGTTGATCCACTTCCTGGAACTAAAATTAGTAATCAATCTCTCACCATCATGTATGCTCCTACTTGGTTCTCTGAAGTGACGCATCAGTGCACAAAGTCAATGCTAGTACCACTATAGAAACGCTGGCATCTTTCCCAAACCAGTTGGAAACCTTTTAAATATACTACCCCTTACTGTGTCTGTCCCTCAGCTTGTTTTTCCACTCTATATGACATATTACATATTATTTTCAGTGCACTGTATGTAAGCAGTGGCCTTTATAAGAAGGTTTCTTTATTAATCTTACTAAAGGGAAATACAGTACCAGCCCTGTGGCATCAGTTTGTAGTTTAATCCTAACACCAACATAAAGTAAGGAGACTATTGGTTCTGACCAGCACAGCAAAGTGTTGATCCAAAGTCAGTTCATTTAAAAATCAATGAGCTCAGTCACAGAGACAAAGTAACCTACAGGTCACTGCTAGTGCCATCTATTTGTGTTTTTGTTTAGTTCCTGAATTAGTGTTTCCGTTGTCGTTTACTTCCTGTGTTTTCCCACCTTTAATTGATTTCCTCATGTGTTTAACCTGTGTCTTGTTTCACTCACCTGTGTCTCGTCTGCAATTATATGTATTTAAGTTCAGTGCTTGGTCTTTGTCATGTTGTTTTTGTCCGTTCTGACCAGTACTTTTTTTTTTCAGTGGGGTTTGCCTGCACATCTTGATTAAAGACATTTTTTCATCTGTCATTCTTTCAATCTTTGCGTTTGGGCCTCAAATATTGCGACATAATATTAATGCAGTGCTTTCCAGAAAAGTTAAACTTTCATGAACAACAAAACCTTTAAGCAAATCTGACAGTCATGCTGCCTGTCTATACCTAACAATGTAGTACATAAAGGCCCAAAGTTAGACACCCCTCCATGATTAAGGGAGAAGTGTTAGGTTGAAATCTTACCCTACAAAATGGGATGCCATGAGAAACATAAAGGTTCGGATCCTGGCCGATGTGGTCAAAGGAAGGGTGGTTTTAAGGAATCATGAGCACTTCCATTTGCTTTTGAAAGCAATGGGACACACTACTTCTAAAAAGTGAATGCGCAAAATCAAGTTCTGGGGGCAAAAATGAGTGGAAGTGGTTGAAAAGAGACAATTTCCTTTGTTGCAATAACTTCATCTATGTGCATCTTTTAATATATGAGTTGCTGTAGTTCCAAAAAGAAAAAAAAAAAACATTGTTTACTTTGGAAAATAACTTGGAGCTGCAGAGCCTTTTATTTCCATTTTACACACAGTCCTGCATCTCTACCTTTGAGTCGGCCTGACTTTGCTGACACTGCCTACACACTTGACGGTAATGCTTTGTGATCAAAAGGCTGTGAGAGGAGAGCAGTGGCAACATGAGTAGGTGAGAGAGGACAAGCAGTCTCAGTATGGTCTTGCACTCTTGTAAACAGTTCCTCCTCCCACACAAACACACTACTCTTCATCTCATTGCAACAAAAGATGAGCTACGGAGTTGGGGTTGGCGCGGTGGTGGTGGTGGTGAGTGGGGGGGGGTGCTTTCAAATCACGATTGGAAATGACACAGTTGATCCTGTTCCCCTGCGGATATAAAAATCATGTGTGTATTCGAAACTGTGAAATTTCTTGAAGACATAACAGCTGGAAGAGTTAGAAGGACGACACGTGTCAAAATGTTGCGAAGACTCACTGTCATTCTTTTAACACATCTAGCCCCGTGGTACTCATTAGCAGACATTTAAAGTATTACCAAGCGTTTAAAGATTACTTATAGTATTAAGTGATTTAACAGTGTGAGATTGTTCAATCGTTTTAATTGGGGGATTCCCTTCGAAGTAAGATGCAAAGGGGCCAAACATGAGCTGTAGCATCCCTGGGTAGATCTCATTGGGATGCTTTGTTGCATGTCATTTCCTATATCTTCTCTTTCATTTCCTGATGAAGATGGAAAATTGCCTCCTTTTTTACTCTTACAAAGGACTATGTTTTTGATTGACATAATGATTCCATCTCACATGTTCTCCCATATCTTTCAAATCAGGAAAAATACTTTTATCACTATTTTTGTATTTTGATACAGATGTGAATAAAAGGCAGGGTGGGTTCCAGTGACACATGAAAAATGACCATCAATTTTAAAAAATTTCAACAGTATTGCTCCACTCTTACTGTATTAATCATCTGCCTTCAATTAAAAACATCAGATCAGTGATGCTAAAGTGATACTTTGTTTGCTTTGAATGCTGTCCAGTTTTAATCTCAACCTATCGCCTTAAGGTTCGCTGACATCACTTCTGCTNTGATACTTTGTTTGCTTTGAATGCTGTCCAGTTTTAATCTCAGCCTATCGCCTTAAGGTTCGCTGACATCACTTCTGCTGCATTATTGGATAAAAAAAAAAAGAGGGCAGAGAAGAACTCAACATGCATGTGTAATCNAAATCAAGCCAAATAAAAAAAAAGAGGGCAGAGTAGAACTCAACATGCATGTGTAATCCTTTTATTTGCTGCTCTGGATTTATATTTGACGTATAGCCATAGGAGATTTGATCTTGCATCATTATTTTTGCGAGATGAAGCCAATAATAGCTGAAATGGGTACAAAGGCTCAGAGAGCAACGTCAGAAAGAGGCAGTGGAAATGTCACTTTGAATCTCGTGGGAGCGCGGCAACATATTTCCAGGGTGAGGTCGGGGTGGTGGGCAGAGTGGGGGGTGAGAGGGGTGTGTGTGCTGGATAACAGGGGGGGCCTTCATGTTTATGCAAAGACACATCCAGCTTCATTTTTATCAAACAAAAGAATAAGAAGCATTGGGGTCCAAGTGTGCCTAAAGGACGTTGTTATAGATACAATGTTCAGAGTGGAGATGTTAGTTGGCTGAGTTGGCTGCAGAGACTGCAGACATATTTCGATAATGACCGGCCAATTAGAGTCTTTCTGAGAGGGAGCTGCTGCCTGGGACAAGTGAATCATCATTGTGAGCCTGTTATGGCCACACTGTGGTTTTCATGGGACACAGGCGTAGAGAAAATAAAGAGCCACCAAAGAGGCCCACAGAGAAACATTCTGTTTGCTGGGACATTAGTTTTTATATCTTATTTGAAAACTACAAGTGAGGTGAAGTGATTTTTTTTTTTTATTGTAGACAATAACTGAAATCCTTCAAAAGCTGCTTTGGTTTCAGGAGTCCAGGTATTATTGTGTCTTCTGACCTGAGCTGTCATGATTAATTCCTTCTGTTTTTCCTTCTTGAATGAGTCAAAATGAAAAAGAGTCTATTACCGTACTTGAACTAACCAAACCACACACACACACACACACACACACACACACACACACACACACACACACACACACACACACACACACACACACACACACACACACACACACACACACACACACACACTCCAGCCCTAAGGCACAACAACACTAACATGATAAATTATAGTCTTGACATGTTGGGCTAGGTATACCCCCTCTTAGACCCCTGAGATCCTTAATCTCAGGTCTCCTGGGCATTCCCCCAAACCAGAACTAAGAGATACAGTGATGCTGCTGTTTGTGTCATACGCCCACACATCTGGAAAAACCTCCCAGAGGAGGTCAGGACATCAGGCATGGTAGATGGCTTCAAATAGAACCTTTAAAGTTACATTTCAGGCTTGCTTTTTTTTAAATGTAGTTTGTTGTTCTCTACTTGAAACTTTTATGGGCTCATTCTGTTTTTAATTTGATCTTATTTCTTTTAAGTGTTTGCCTTTCTATTGTCTTGTGTTTTTTTATCATTTGGAATTTATTGATGAAATATATTGCATCAAAAAATGTAATATTTAAATGTGTGTGTGTGTGTGTGTGTGTGTGTGTGTGTGGATGGATCACATTTGCACATTATGTAATTATAATCACAAGGTCATTCTTTGTACAGGCTTAGGAAAAACTGCTGTTAAAATAGGTAATCAATCACGCCAAACATACAAATATCAGAGTGTCAGCTGGTTGATTATTTAGTTGATCATTAACCAGACTCACAGCCCACAGACCAGCTGTAGGCTATATTAGTGAAAGATCTTCACAGTCTGATCATCCATTCGAAAGTCATTTTGGCTAAAACTGGGACCAATCAATTTTAAAAATGAATCCAGCNTGTGTGTGTGTGTGTGTGTGTGTGTGTGTGTGTGTGTGTGTGTGTGTGTGTGTGTGTGTGCATGCACGGTAAAGATTTGGCATACGCTCATTGCAGCATTCTACTCTCAGTTGATATTCACTGGGCTAGACTAAGATGTCGTAATAGTAACTCAAATATTCAAATATGAAATGCTGTAGATGATTAAATATGCTTTACAAATGTCAGCTTTAACACTACCTCCTGATCCACTGTCAAAAGGTGTACATAAAAAGTCACCTGATAGTCCTATACTGACAGAAAATACATACATATGATCTATGTTTCTCATACATACTGTTGATTAGTTATATATTTTAGAGATATATAACTAACGTTCCCTAAAGGTACTTGGTAGCAGCTCCTATAATAGCTGTTGTCATCATCACGTTGTATCATGAGCCAGTACAAAGAGTCGGGTACAGATCAGGGTCAACAGGCATCATGCCAAGGCCCGCTCAATAACTGAACATGCTTTTAGTATGTTGAAAAACCTGCAGCAAGTCCATATTTGTTGACACATCTCTTATACCCACATAAATGAGTTTAAACTTGACATCCACACTTTGTGTTTTATATACACATGTTAACACTTAAAATGATTTGAGTTTATATTTGTAACATGTCAAGGTGTTTCACTGATGTCATTAGCCTGGTGGTTCACATGCTTTATAATGTATTTGATATGGACAGCATCACAATGATTTGTGTGTGTGTTATTAGTAAAGTATCTTCTCTGCCATCCCATAGAGAATACACAGATCGCTATTAGTGTCCAAACAGAACCTGTTAATGCAGTATATCCATGAACAATGTAAAATTACATATACTGACATTGTACTGAGATCATTTTACTAGACAACTGTTGGATAAATGAATGTATTTAATAATTTGTAATCAGTGGTCTGAGTCTCCCTCTGTGGTTCACTTCAGGTAATACACTATTCTTTTTGTTGTTCTTTTGAAGGTTAAAGAACCTGTATGCTAACCTCCACTGAGTGTGAGGACAGTTTAATTGAACAGAAACAAGAGAGTGAGGGAGATGTCACTTGACACACATTCTCTATATACCCGCACAGCTCTGACAGGTTGTCACTTCAGATGCTGGTTTATTGCTCAAGCAGTGTGTTTGAGACACACTGTTTGTCTATAACTTGCTACAGCAGTTAGTTTACTTTGTCTCCATTCGCACACTAGCCTGACAGTTTATGTCAATCAAAAACCTTCAACATTCCTGCTGAGCTTAAAAAAGGGGCATTTCTAACATTTTTCCAGATCTTTACCAATAAATGTATGTGATTAAATATGATTTCAGCTTGATATATACTTCATCACCACTGTTTGATTCTGCTCATGAACCATTTTGTGCATGTCATGCTATTCACTCTTTCTATAAAGCTGATTCAGTATAACATGAGTGTTTTTAGATTTACTGCTTCAGCTATCTGTTCTAGTGTGCCAACAGCTGGTCTCTTTGTGATTAACATTTCGTGGTGTTCTAAGTGATGATTTGAAGGTGGAAGCCTGCCTAATTATGTTTTGGTAAGCCAATACTGTGAAAAGGATAAGTACAGGCTCACACACCTAAAAGGAAAAGACAGAAAATTCAGATATATCTTCAACTGTGTAGATCAGCAAAAGAAAGGGAATATTTACCAAGGCACAGACCACAGACTATTTAAAGCTATTTAACTCATTGTGTTCATTAATTATTGAATTCATTTTACATTTTAAGTTCTTAGATTTATCCTAATAAATGTATAAACTCTATCATACAGAGTATAGAGATGATGGAAATGTGCCAACTTTGTCCACTGTCAAGAAAAGTAAGTGCTTTTCAATCAGCACAAGTTTTCAAGTTCAAAGTGTTTTCAGCTAAAAAAAAAAAAAAAAAAAAAAATTGAAACCGCTCCAGTACTTAAATCAGTTCATTGGGGTCCCATTGCATTACAGCGTTGTCTCAAAAACATCATGTTTCTGACCTGCTTTCTCACAAAGGTCATCATGTGGAAGGTTTTAAATGTACATGTATGATCCAAATCTGCTGAACATGCTTTTATCTGCTTTAGTCCTGTTTCCTGAAACAAACCGCCTGATGACCTGACCTGAGATGTGTGTGTGTGTGTGTGTGTGTGTGTGTGTGTGTGTGTGTGTGTGTGTGTGTGTGTGTGTGGTCTGCGGTATAGTTATGTGATCTGTTAATGTCTTTTGGAGAGTGGAGGAGATGGTACTGTAGCAGAGACAGTCAAAAGTCTGCACTGAAATAACAGGAGCAGGAAAAGGGATACCATGTTTGCATTGGCTGTGTTTTTTTTTTTTTAATACTGTTGGGACATCCACTACCGTTATGGTAATTTTTAAAAAGAAAGCATGTCAAAGGTGATTGGATTTGTGGAAGTCCAGACCGTGGGCAGTCATCAGACCTTCTGAAAATGGATGGATTAAAGTCACAGCTTTTTTTTGTGTGTGGATTGGGGCCAAAGATTTACAGCTGAAAGGAGGAGGAGGAAGAGGAGGAGGAGGAGTACTAAGCGTCCTCCTGCAGCCTCAAGTTTTTTTTGAACTCGTGAGACAAAACATTATTCATGTCATTAGCTTTCCTCCCTATACAACAGGCAGCCGACAAGTCTCTGTTTAAACGCCTGAAGCGCCATTAGCAGAGGAGGAGGAGGCAGGAAGTTGTGCAAAGAAACAAAACAAAACATGAAAATGCTATTCCAGGACGATAAAGTAGGTGTGGTGAAGAATATAGTTTTGATGGTCCAGTTACACCCTCGGGAGCAATAACATGCATTACGATACATAGTATAAACAAAGTTCTTTCCAGTTTGCATCTATAAATAAGATAGCAGACAGTGTATGTAGACTCCTGTATATGTTGCAGATGGGTCAGTGGAGCGATGATTGGTTGCTCTGTGGTTACTACAGGAAGTGGTTATATGAAAACTTTTAGTGGTGAGAAGATGGTTTGCTTTATGAGGAGGAATATATTTGCAAAGAGTGAAGACGTGGTTCTAAAAAGCAGTAAAATTAATCCTTGACATTTCACACATTCTTAAAGTCTGAGCCTCGGTCAACCAAAAATGTTTAATAATGTAGGAAATCCAGTTAGGAAGATGTTGTCCAGTAGAGAGAAAAGACAGTGGTCATATGTTTTAATAATGAATCCAAAAATGTTCAAGTTAGTGAATTATAATCACTGTTTCAGTGTCAGCTTTCTCCTTCTATTCCAAAAAAAAATTCTTTCTCATATGTTTCGTTCACAAACTAATATCTTGTAGTCAAGGACCTCCTGAAAAGAAAATCTCTTTAGCTGAATTTGACACTACTACTAATATAACTGACATAGTACTTAAGCTCCTTTTTGTGCACAATTGAATCTAATACTGGTAGGTGTCACAGTGTACAGTACAAGTCGAAAGAACCAATTACAAGTCGGATGCTGCTCCTGATGAAAGGAAGGAAAGCTCTGATTGGTTAAATCTAAGAGTAGGTTGACACTCAATTATGCAGTGTGATGAGTGATGAAAGTAAGATCTATGTATGATGAAAACATCTGTTGTTGAGAGCTGCCAGTGCAGTAAGCCGATNTGTATGATGAAAACATCTGTTGTTGAGAGCTGCCAGTGCAGTGAGCCAATCTTGTATGTATGTGTGTGTGTTTTGCTTAAAAGGCTATATCCACTGAAGAAATAACTGTAACTTTATGCTACATAAAATATTTGCTGGCTTTGTATTCAGATGCTTTCTATAGCAAAAGTCCAATGTGCCTCCATTCTGTTTCTTTATACATCTCTTAACAGTTCTTACTTTTCATATCCTGACTGCAGAGATGCAATGCTTACAATATAAAGTGGACTGCTACATGATATCCTGACATCCCTTAATAGAGCTTTTGTGCTCACAGATTCTCTGCTTAAGAGGTTTTTTAAATCCAATATACAGGAAGTTGGATACGGGAAATAAAGTACAGTCCATCATTCTGTTACTTATAATATGCCAGGGACTAGAGAAAGGAAGGAGTCAGGGTGCTATGTGAGAGAAAGGAGTCATAGTGAATCACTGCATGCAGACAGGGATGAAAGGAGGGAAAAAAGAAGAGAGGAAAGTGAGAAAATGAAAAGAAGTAAGGGATGGGCGGAGAGAGGATACAACTGGGATTGAGAGACATTAAGATCCATGCCATTCTTCTAAACTAGTGTGCATATATGCAGACAGGGGGATAATGACTTCCTTTCAACTCTGATGTCACTGTCTCTGTATGTCACCTCGCATTTTGGGAACACATGTCCGATCCTCCTTAAGGATTCATGCCTAGCAAACCCTTTGAAGAGAAAATACAATTATTCTGTCAAAAAAAAAAAAAAAAAACATCAAAAAAAAATGGGAGAAGGATAAGATATTAGTCAAGGCAGAAGTAATGAACTAGAACAGTAGGGTTAGGATTGAAGTAGAGGGATGAGGAGACGAAAAAATCTGCCATTATGNATAAGTTAAAACTGACTTGAGGGGAGCTTTAACAAGGTCCCCTGGGAATTTCAAGTGTAAGGAAAATGTGTATGACAGCAACATTATGCAATGACCCGGTTGTTATGTGCAACTCTTTCCACTAGATGGCAGTAGCATACAGTGGAACCATACACACACACACACACACACACACACACACACAC
>JANJYP010017840.1:0-23904 GCA_024605115.1 Rastrelliger brachysoma | reverse complement strand
GCAGACACATTAACACAGAGACATTTTAAACACAGACACACTAATCAATTTCCCTGCTTTCATACTAAAATCAATCGCCAAATTGTTTTCTTCCAGTCTCTTCCTCTCCCTTCTCTGAAGTTTTATCATGAAGGCTGACAAACACATGCACATACACACCATATTAAAAATGGGGAAGACACAGGAAGCCAATCCTCTGCCAATTTGGAACAGTCAATATGGTGGAAGGTTTTTCCAAACAAAGCTCACCGTCTTCTATAAACTAATAAATGGATTGTTTTATTTGTGCACCTATTCCAAGATGTGTCACTGCTTCAGTATTTGCACTGCTAATGTTTGATTTGTTTAACAACAGGTGCAGTTCATCCTGGGTAAAAATTAGTGAGGACAATGATGAAACAAACTTAAAACCAATGAATGAACTGCAACTTCCCATTAAATTTCTCTCTGAAAGAAAAGATGTGTCATTTTATCTCTTAAATCCTGATAGCAGTTGACCTTTATTTGTCTTCTTACATAAAAATGTAGTTCATCTAGACTTTTTATCAATAGTAGAACACATCCTATTACACACACACAAGAGAAAAAGAATCACTTAGTCCTTGAACAAAGTGGTTTATAAGGCAGATGGAAACAGAAGGGAGAGGTCATAGAAACAAATGATAATAAATACAGCGTACAGATGAATGGACTTGCAGATGTATTCTTTGTATTGATCAGTGGGGTCTCAGGTTGCTAAAGGCGATGACTACCTCTCTGATTCATTCCTGCGCAGTCCCACTTTCACCTCGCTGTATCCCTCTTGTCATCTCCCTGCATTCATTCTTATCTACTGACTACTTTGCCTCCCACATAACCCCATATCCATCTATTACCTGTCTCTTCCCCTTTCCCCCTTCTTCCATCCAAAACTCCATTATTGTGATGTTAGCATCAGTTACATCTAAACACCACTGAGGAGATGTGAGGTTAGAATGAGTGAGAGCTGTTGGCCAAAGTTTTGGCCTTTCTATCTGCAGAGATTTGTCTTGAAGTGAGTTGAGCATTGAGGATAATGTGTCCCCTTCTCAGAATGATACTTTAGATACCTGTAGAGATCACTGAGCAAATGACACACAACTGACCGTGTTTGATGTGTGTAAAGCAGATTCCAGGAGTCAAGAAATTAGATGAGCATGTGTTTGGTTTATTCAAAGTGCATATGCACATGTGTAGTTGTGCATGAGTGCATTAGGAATATCGCTGAGGTGATAGGTTAGAAGTGTCCTGTCAAGTTAAAGTTTAATGTCACAACCCATCACAACTACACAATCAATACCTATGCTGTACGTATGTGTGTGTGTTTGTATGTTTTCTTTTTTTGAGTGAAAGCCTAACCTGTCAGTATGAAGGGGAAATTTTATGTTATGTTCGAACAATATTAGAAACTCAGTAGTGGTCTGTAGATTGCATGCACACACGTGTGTTCAACTGTGGCTTATAGGTTGTGAGCTAAGTAAAAAAAAAAAAAAAAAAAAAAAAAAAAGAAAGGCCCCTGGAACGGTAATTGATACTTGGTGTCAAACGTCACCCAGGGCATCAGAAGCAATTCAAATGTAGGAGGGTGGCAGGGGGGCCACACTTTGATCTGAATATACTGTGAGAAAAATGATGGGTACATTTTGTTACATCTAGAGGAGCTGTTTGGCCATCGATCACTTATTAAAGTTAAAAATATATATTGATGAATTTGTTTAATAATAATTAGAGTAATATACTAGCCTGGCTAACATCACAACTCATCTCTATGTAGATTGAGATTTGGTCTGGGAACCCCCCCATTCATGTTTTCATATTTGAGGCGTGGTTTATGAAAGCACAGAGCTATTTATTGGGTGCTACGAATGTCTATCAAATGCTTCTGTATGTAGCTTACAGCCAATCGTATCAGACATACCCGATGATGTACAGTGACAAAAATATGATGAGGAAAAAACCGATGGGACGGAGAAATAATGGCATATTGCCGTTTGTGAAGATACATGTGAGAACAGAAGGTATTT
Source organism: Rastrelliger brachysoma (assembly GCA_024605115.1). Taxonomy (NCBI): domain Eukaryota; kingdom Metazoa; phylum Chordata; class Actinopteri; order Scombriformes; family Scombridae; genus Rastrelliger; species Rastrelliger brachysoma. Next base: position 21,862 of record JANJYP010017840.1, on the reverse strand, counting down.
ACGCACACTGCAGTATCTTAGGAAAAGGTCACTATTTCTGCAAAAATGTTGTATATTGCAGATACCCCCATTAATGCATGGAACATTATACGAAATGGCCAGTGCACTCATAAACAAGATTTTTCTCTCAATGACTTTTACTCCCAGTTAAATAAATAAACATATATGCTTTCAGAACCTAGTGATAGAAGTGCTAAGCTTATCTCCTGCTCAAAGCATTCCATATGTGCATTCATAAAATACAAATTCATGAAAATGTCTGCAGTTGGCAAATTCTAACATGATGAATAAATACATAGACATATTATTATAAATGTGGTTATATCAATTTCAATGGCTGAGAGTAATATTCACTCAGCTGTCAGTCTACATTCATGTGGTAGTCCGCATATACACTGATGTTAAAAATACCTGCTAACACTTGGGCTGATAGCGCAGGACAAGCCGGCAGCAAAAGCTGGAGATGGAGGTTATAACTTTTCTCTTCTTTGATAAACTAAAGTAAGCCTATAGTCTATCACTCTGTCATTAAACAGTTAGGCAGTACAAGTCATGTTTTACTGCTTTAATGAGCGACAAACTGGTTGTGAGTACCAGGTACGAGTGGTCTGCACCACTCGTAAATTTTGTTTGTAACTAAGAGAAAATACAAAATACAAAAACACTGGTGAATGCGACAAATCCTCATAAATCACGATTTAATAACAAATCTATGTGTACGAGTTTTTGCATCTGACCCAGTGTCTGATAGAATACTTTTTATTAGAGTATTTTATTAGGGTTTCATGATTGATATGAGCAAGTGTGACATCGGGTATGCCTCCTTGATATAAAGCATTTTTTTATTGTCAGTATATTGAAGATGCTTTGTGAGGTTGAAATTAAAGCCTAACCCTCAGCACTGCTGTATTGGACTGTGTAACCCAGGGTGGGACACCACAAAAGACATTACAATGCAAGGCATCAAGTGACACATACCACCTTCTCAGCTCATGGACGGGGCTGGTATTGAAATTAACTGCAGTTTTTCATTGACCTTAGAGATGTGGCTTAAGAGTCTGTGTGATGTTTCAGCTTGTGCACTGATGTACAGTGAATGAGCTGTTTCTCCTTCCATCTTTTGTAGGTGTCCCACAGGGACATCTGCTAAATCCTATATTGCTCCTGTGTATGAAGAAAAAGACAAATGACTGCAGTAGCTCTGTTCTGTAGGCAATTACCGTTAAGTAATAAATAGCCTTAGGCAATGATTTTAATTTTTTTCTTCAGTTAGGATATTTGGCCTTGGGGTATTCCCATTTCTACTGCCTATAGAAACCACAGTCTTAGAGGCAATTTCACTGCCTGCCCTGCCATCAACAACGGAATGCTTCAGAATTGCACCCAAAAGCCTATAGAGGCAGGCTGGAAAGAGATTGCCAAAAAGTTCCATGAACGATGGATCTCCCCACTGTGCTTTAGAGCTTTGGAAGTAAAGCACAGTCAAAGCACTTCCAAATTCTGGGACCCCCAATTCTGGCATTCTTGTACAACTACAAGCGGACCTTCTCCATAGACCCTGGTCAATGCAGAGTACTGCTTTTGGGTGGTCCACGTCAGACAATATGGTAATATTTTTTTGGCTAGGGATGCACCAATATATCAACCAAGTACTGGTATCAATTGATATTTCCTGCTTCCCTGTCCAATGTTTTAGTTTTTTGTGAAGGTAATTGTATAGAAGGCTAAGGGGATTTTGAAGCAGCTGGTATTTGAAAAAAGAATTTCAATAATTCAAAAGTTTTTTCAAAGATTGTTACGGCACGCTCAGGTAGTCGAGTGGTTAGGGCACATGCCACATACACAGCTGACCCTGATTGCAATAGCTGACTACCTTTCATTTGTAAACCTACTTGATGAGGTTACACCCTGCTTGGGACCTGCCATGGCACTAGCAGATATTTAACTATTGCTTGATGGTAAACCCTTCTCTATCATTTAAGCCTATACCCAGTGTGTGTAGATGTACTAATCCTCACCTGTATCCTGCACAACTCTCTATCTCTAATCAATAGTGGTGACATCTACACATCGCAGAGAGGATCAAATGATGATAATGCAGTGAGGGACAAGCTGCCTAAATACAGTCAGGTCAGTTTCACACAGTTTTTGTAATTTTGGCTCTGTACACCACCACAATGGATTTGAAATAAAACAATGAAGATGTGATAGAAGTGCAGACTTCCAGCTTTAATTCAAGAGGTTGTACAAAAATATGGTTTGAAAATGTTAGGAACTGCATATTATTTCGAGGGGCTTAAAGTAAAGTAATTGGAGAAGCTATGTAATCATAAATATAATTTTCATTTTTAAAATTTTGTTGAATATAGTTTGCAGGCCATGACTGCCTGAAGTCTGGAACTCATGAACATCATAAAATGCCGGGTTTCCTTCTATGTGATGATTTTCCAGGCCATTACAGTCTTCAGTTGTTGTTTGTTTGTGGGTCTCTCTGCCTTAAGTTTGTCTTCAGCATGTGAAATTCATGTTTGATGGAGATGAGATCATGTGATCAACTCATCCATTGCAGAATACTCCACTTCTTTAAAAAACTCCTGGGTTGGCCTCACAGTATGTTTTGGGTCATTGTCCATCTGTACTATGAAGTGTGGTCGAATGACCTTTGCTGAATTTGGGTGAATGTGAGCAGACAGTATATCCGTATCCATAGTTCATCCAGGTGTTTCTGCCTTCTGTCACATCATCAATAAACACTAGTGACCTATCGCCATTAGAAGCAATGCATGTCTGACCATCACACTGCCTCCACCTTGTTTTACACATAATGTGGTATGCTTTGGATCATGAGCCGTTGCAAGCTTTGACCACACTTTTTTCTTCCCTCATTCTGGTACAGGTTGATCTCAATGTCATCTTAAAAATATGTGTCAAATATTAACTTCTTTAGTCACATTAATATTTCATACAGCTGCGGAGACAGTCCGCAGTTGTTTTGTTGTTGAAAACCAACTTGTGTGGTTTTCAAGTTTATGTTCCTTTTGACGTGGGTGAGCAGCCTTTCCCTTTATAGATGAAAAATTTATGCCATGCATTATGTATTGAGGCACTTTTGAGTAAGTGTCTTCTAAATGTATGATTGTCTTGCCTTGATAGTAAGTTGCTTCGAGCAAAATGCTTGCAATGCTTTACTTTTTTAGGCTGACATCTCCAATCATCCTCTTCATCAGTGATGTTATACTATTACTCTGAATTTCCACCAGGTCTGTCATTCATTACGGCTGTTTAGCTCCGTCCTCAGTCCAGCGTCTATCCCCGCAACACCAACAGATCCCAGAGCTTTGTGAATTGACTGAGATCCCACGAGAATATCAACAGTATGCAGGACTATGAAAAACAGATTTTAAAAAGGAAACAGCATTAAACAAATTTCACTTTGTGAGAGAGTTTACTTTGTATGGCTGAACAGAAGGGGTCCAAGAACTGACTCCTGAGGAACTCCACATGTCATAGCAACTCAATTGGATTGATAACTTCCATTGGTCACACAATAACTCAGCTCCTCCAAGTAGGACCTGAACCATCCTAGGACTGTTCCGCTGAGTCCTACCCAGGTTTCCAACCTGCTCAACAGTATGCTGTGATCTACAGTGTCAAATGCAGCACTGAGATCCAACATGATCAGAACTGATAACTTGCCTGAGTCAGTGTTCAACCTGATGTCATTCACCACTCTAATAAGAGCTGTTTCTGTACTGTTGTGAGGTCGGAAGCCTGATCGAAATTTGTCAAAAAGTCCACTGGAGCTCAAGAAAATGCTGAGTTGATTAAAAACCACTTTTTCAGTGATTTTGGCTATAAAAGGAAGATTTGAGATTGGTCTCTGGTTGGTTAACATGGAAGCATTCAGTGCTCCCTTTTTTAACCCCTCACCTGCAGCTCTGATGCTCAGTGAGGCGGAATGCCATGACAACACTGCAAGGATACTGGGTGGATGGAAATTCCTTAAAGCCTGTGAGACAGTGATCTGTCTACGCACTAAGTGCCATGGAAGTGTTAAACTCTATATGCGATCAATAAAACTTAAATGATTAGTTTTATTATTACGTTATCAGTACATCACTCCTATACTTATCAATTCAAGATTCTACTGTTTACATTCAAAGCCAACCACAACCTCACCCTCCCATATCTGTTCGATCTCCCACTCCCTGCCGCTCCCTCTGATCCTCTTGCTCTATGTCCCCTCCGCCCATCTCACCATCCTGGGGAGCAGAGTGGCTGAATACTCTGCTCCCCGTCTTTGAAACTCATTACCACCCCAACTCAGAAACATTGGTTCATTCCTCCATTTCACAACTCAAAACACATCTGCTGAAATCTGCCTATTCCACCTGATGCCAATTGTTATGCTTCTTCCTGTTGCTTGTATTTATTTATTTTTATTGTTGTTGCTTTTTAAATATCTTTTATGTACTTTTAAATAAAATGTATTATTATTATTATTATTATTATTATTACATTTAAAAAATGGGTAGAATTATTATGTTATTGGCTGTTACTGTGTTATCAGCTGCTACACCCCCTTTTCTCCAGCATATGTCATACAGAAGGCCAAAGCTGTGAACAGCAGTAAAAAAAAAAAAAAAAAAAAAAAAAAAAAGTTCCAGTACTTTTGATGCCCTGTCGTGATTGAGGCACTGGACGTATTTGATGATCTTCCCTACAATCCAATCTAATGGCAATTTCTGAAATAGTCATGAAATTTAATCCATAGATTTTTATACATGGAGACAGATTTTCATTTTTTCATGACACTCACAACTTTAAAACTAATGCATTTAAATTGGAAATATATCATGCCTGCAACACACTGTTTTTTTGTCAGTCAGGACATAGGAGAGTGGATACTGCCTTTTTCAATTTTATTATTCTTTTTTTTTTTATAGCCTCTGCATATTAAGTACAGGGATTAAAGTTCTATGTTGCTATGACATATTTCCGTGAATTGGACTGTCAATCAGTAAATAGTGCAGGGGTCTCAAATATCACACAATGGCCATGAGACTTGTGCATTTAAGCCAGTTCTCATGCTACACATGGCATTTCTCACACTGAAATGCACCACACAGAAGTACGTGGGGAGTGAGACCTCTGTACTGACGTCATAGGATCCCAAGTTAGCACTCAACTGCCAATCAGAAAATAGTACCGTCCACTCAATCAGAGAATGTCTAATATGGAGAGAAGTAACTTCTGGTTCTTGGAACATGTCTCTGTACATGTGAGGTCACTCAGATGAGTGCAGAATGAATGGGAGTTGATGGTGTGACACTCCTCAAAGTCCACTTTTCCGGCAGTAATTTTTTGTCAAGTAATTTAAATGGTGTTTTCAAAAGTGAGACTAAGAAAATACACTCAGCTGAAGATTGGATTTTTTAAGTTCACCATTAAGTTAATCTGTTCTAAAAAGCCGTTCAAAAAAATGTGATGATGTCAAAGATTTCATACTGCCAGAGGTGCTGCTTTACGGCAAGTTCTGAGCCACTTTGGCACTTGTGCAAATGTACTTACTTTGTTCTCATGGCATCAGCAATGACAACATTAGCTGTTAGGTAAAGCTTCCTTGGTTAACCCATGTTAGAAAGTCCTCCTTAAGAGTGTTTCTTATTCTCTTGTTTATGCCACCAAGCAGGATCTCTGGTCGCAGTCACATGTCTGTCACTGACCAATCAGCATACATTAGCAGACAGCTCAATCTGTAGGAAATCTAAAAGACATAACTACTGTTGGGAAAAAGACTGATCGATCTCTCAATCAACTTAATCACGAACCTTATTCCGATGTTTCTGTTGTGTAATTTCAGCGTCAATCTGAATAATTGTTCTGCTACTGTTCTAAGGACATGTAATGCTATATTATGTGGTTTCAAAGAACCAAACTTGATGTAATATTTCTAAATACTCACCATAATCGTATGGGTGGTTAAACATTGTAAAATCCTCATCAAATTGCTCCGCATCAATAAAAGGCCTGTCCAGGTCAAGTCCTTCTAGGCAATTGTCTCACATGCCAACACTCTGATGTGTGATCAAATTTATCCTAGTGCATACCAATCAATGGGATCAGGATTTAAACTCTCTCCCTTTTTGATCAAACTGACTACCTGTTTTTATTCCCTATCAGCCACACTTAGTCTTCCATACATAATACTGTCTCATGTACTCTTGTGCTGTCTTGAATACACTACTATATAGACATATAGTGTATGTGTAAGAGTATTAGTGTGCTTTTAAGAGGGTACTGCTGTCCAAGGGTTTATAGCTAATAGTCCAGACAATAACGTATAAGAGGGTATAGTAGTGAGTACAATAGTGTATGTGTGAAATTAGGATGTTACATGAGAATCCAAGTATGAGGTATCTCTCAAGGGGCCTCTCATAGAAAAACACATTTACTCCTGCAAGAACGGAACCCCTTCAGCAGCCCCTAGGCATGGTTAGATATGCACACACACTCAGACACTCATGTACGTACCTCCACAGAAAAAAAAAACAAAAAACATTTTGACTATTAAGATACTGGTTAAGAGGTTTGGAACAATAGACATGATTGTCTTCCTGAAATAGCAAAGTATGTTCTCTGTTCTTTTTCCTGTGGATCACAAATCACACATAAGTCACAGTTCAGTACAGTTTTAGTACAATGGGGAAATACACAACGCATTCTTCTGTAATGAGGATCGTTAACGGCTTTTAAGCACATTCCTGCAACCTGGATTGAGGTGAGTGAGGACTCACTAAAACTTTTTTTTTCTTTTAATACTCAGACGTATTTGTCATATCCGTGCGTGGACCGAACCGTGACGCCCATACTGTTATGGTACAGTTGTTTTTCTTTTCATTTTTTATTGTATTCCTGTTGCATGATTTTTATGTTTTTGTTTTTATTCTGTGAGGCACTTTGTGTTGATTTTTAATGTATGATTAATGTATAAATAAAGTTTGACTGATTGATTGATAATACATGTACATCTTATACATGTACACATCACCCCTGCCCTGCAGAAACTTTACTAGCTCCCCATCAAATCCTGCATTGAGAGATGACTGTCTCTGTATTTGAAATCCTGTCTGAAGATGCAGTTATTAAGAGTGGCATACTCTGTCTCAAACTAACTCCGCAACCACTTTTGGGTATCCATTGTATTATTGCACTTAAAGGTAAACTCATTCCTTTAATTATGCATATTTCTACTTTCTATGTATCTATATTGCAATGTTTTATTGTTATTTTATCTGTGTCTTGTAAGGTGACCTTGAGTGCTTTGAAAGGCGCCTCTGAATAAAACGCATTATTATTATTATTATTATTATTGTTATTGTTATTGTTATTGTTATTGTTATTGTTATTATTATTATTATTATTATTATTATTATTATTATTATTATTATGTATCCCTGCTGTCCATAATTTATATTATCCTGAAAAGTCCACTTGAAAGAATAGATGAGGCTCTTTTAGGCTTAAGGGAAATATCTGTAATACTGTCACATTCATTCTATATCCTTAAAATCTCCAGTGACTGGTGCATCTATATAATTTTGTTTATTTTTATTCCCCTGCAGCCTCTTCGACATTCTGATTGCTCCTGGTATATTGCTCATATTATACACCTTTTTTTCTTGTGTTAACCTGCTTTTCACTCTATTATTTCCCTTTCATATCAGTCAGTTCTACCACTAGGATTTGCTTTCTATGTCACACCATATAACTATCACAAAAACCCTTATGATTACACACCATGGCTGACAAAATAACAAATTACACACTCAGAAATGACACATGAATATGAGCTATTGGATTCCATTTTAGCAAGGGAGACAGCAGAGATGTTTGCAATCACCTTTCCTTGGGAAAAGTTGTTAACAAGATTCTAAGAACAAAAAGATGTTATCTGCTGTGTCTTCATTATCCACATTTGCATATACACACACATGCACGTAGAGACAGCCCTCATCAGTCACATGTGGCCATCTCTGAATCAGATACATCATCTTCAAAACACATTTAGCGACCAGCAATAGGACATATTCATACTCTTCCTATAAATTCAGAGTTGGTTTCAAAGGCTGTCTAGATCACAAAAAATCCAAATTAAGTTTAACACGAATACACACATGCCAGTATTTCTACAAGTGGCTTTCACAGTGGTCACCATGGAATACTCACAAACCCACAGACATCACTCACAAATATCCATTCTCAGTGACAAATCACAGAGCAATGACTCAAATTCCTAAACACACAAAGCACGCACAGACATAAACATGACAGCGCCCCCACTGGCCCCAGCAGAAAAGATGACATACACAAAGTGTGCTTTTAACAAACCACACACCAGTGAGTGGCTTTGTTCTGAGCGACTGCTTTAATCTTTAATGTGTTTTGGTTGCTGGTGGCTGCTGATGTTTGGGCTTTTAAATTGCCTCAGACTCTACTGTTGTCACACTACAGAGGTCAGTTCAATAACTTACCTCCCCTGGGCTGAAATACACAAACCATGTCAGGCCAATTACATACACTAACACGCAAACACACAGGCATGGACACACACATTGATGCTCACAGAGTTGCACACCTGTGCACTCACTCAGAAATAACCCCCCACCCATCACCACCCTAACTGACATAACACAAATACACACACACACAAACACTATTTTACTTGTACATAATCTCCAGTTAGTTTAGTGTCTCTAATGTGCTACCTTTTCAGTTCACATCAATTAGTGATGCTTTGTCTATGTGTCCATCCTGACCTTTCATAGTGTAATTGAACATTATGAAGAAAACTCAGGGAGGCATGCCCCTGTGACCTGTCTCACAGCTTCAATGGAATCGAATGTTTTTTTAAGTTATCAGCCGCCTTGTTAAAATGCATAAATTGCTTCATAAAATGCATAAATACATGCATATATTACAAGTTTTAAGTTTGCTATATAAAATTGGCAAAAAGAAAGTGGTATTTGGTTGTGCATACACACTCTCAGTTGCTTTGATCTTATGGGAACGAAATGATTTCAGGGCAGCAAGTAAAATGTGAAAATGGAACAGCAGAGAAAAGAGATGTAAGATCAAAACAGAGTCGAAAAAGATTTGAAAACAAAGTGTAATCATTTAACAAAAATGGTAAAGAAAAAGGAAATGGAAAACTAAGAACTTTAATGTTGGTGGTATTTAAATAATTAAAGTCATCTTAATAAACTCATCCACTGTGAACATGATGCAAGTCCCAGCTGTCCCCATTAATTTGTCTATTTCCTATTTTTCCTGAAACACTTGATTTGTGGGTTACTAAACTGTGTGAACATTTGTACAGTAAATGAAGACACACATAATCTCACATACAGAATATGGCACACATACTCACATAAACTCTATCATACATTCACAAACATACACTACTGCTTAATGCAGTACATTTGAGGCTTTTGTGTAGCCTTTAATACACTAATTTGTTTTCTAAACAAAGACTCATAAGGAAACTTAATAATATTATGAATCCATAACCAAACTGTGAACTTTTATTTTATGAATATTTACTATTAATTATTTAAGCTGTGTTAGAGCAGGTAGAGTAGGAAAGGGGGAGTTAAATATCTTTGAATATTTGTGTATGTCTACAGAGAGACATACTGTAAGATTCAGTAATAATAAGTGACATATGAGTATATATATTTTTATAGCCTGTATGCCAAGCCTTGGTATAACAGATAAGTAAAAGGTAGTGTGTTATTAAACACAAAATAAAATCGTTGTCCATTATAACCCTTGCTCAATGACAACTTCACTGAAGCCCTGTGACGCATGTTCTGGGAATTATGTTTTGGGTTGGGATCAGGTAATTTTGTTACATAAATGTCCAGGTCTCAGTTTTGTTTTGGCTCATTTCAAATAAACCTTTATTTATGCATCTCTCTCTTTCTCTCTCTCTCTCTCTCTCTCTCTCTCTCTCTCTCTAATCAATTTATATAATTAATATAATTAATTATAATTTTTTTTTTTTCTCTAATTTATTTTATATGGGCTAAGTTTTAGTCAGGAGACTGCTCCCACCCTTGCTAATGATTAAACTTGAACTGGTAAAACTGTAAAAAAAAAAACAAAAAAAAAACAGCTTCTTTGTTGATGTTACAAGGTTGTCAGTACAGTCTTAGTATGGACTCAAACTGTGGATCTATGACACCATATATTTACATACTGTATGCATCATACGAACCCATTTCAGTCATATTGCCATATGCTGTTTCTGAAGAAAAGTGGTGGTAGTTTGAGTTGACTTTTGCTTTTGTTATGGGTAGCTCCATACATTATTGAATATGCTCTGACTTTGACCGGTTGCACACACACACACATTTTTACAGTTTTGATCCACAGGGGTCAGTCCTAAAAAGTGTTAAAGGGAGTAGCTTGTGTGAAATAGAACAGGGAGGCCTCCAGACCCCAATTTGCAGAATCTGTGATATGTACTGTATGTATTATTGCATCAGTGTGTCTATGTTTGCTGAGGCAAAATATAGATAATAGTACTGAAAGCATTTCGGATGGAAACAGTGTGTCATCACTGCCATTTATGTACTGGGATTTGTGTCCTCACACCAGAGTACAAGCCTTCTTTTGGAGTGCTCATTTACTGCATGTACACGCTTTCAATAATCAATTCAAACAAGTTTGCATTCACACTAAAATGTTGCTACTGTAGTGTGCCAAAAGCATAGCAAGGAGCAGTGCTCAAGTAAAACAAATATCTGCACTCTCCTCACATTCAGGATTATGTGGTGATAAAAGCAGTAGACAGATTGTGATCAAAGGCTCTCCTGAAAGAGCGCTTCTTGAGTGCTGTGTATGTACAGATCTGTGTTAGCATAGAAACACCTGTATTCAGGTCACACATGCACCTGGGAACAAGAGAATATAAACATTTCACGTGGCACATAAACCAATCACAACCACAGGTCTGCTCCCCATTCCACATATGCACATCACTATATCTGTGTGCATCTGTTCAGAACAGGTGTAGTGTTCCTGTCAACAGGGAAAAGTAAAAGAAACAAAGAAAATAATAGAAGGTACATACTGTAGATGAGAAGTCAGCCGTGCCACTTGATTTGGGAATTGTGTGTGTAGATTGTGTTACATAGACAATATGGCAACTTGGGTAATGTCAGACAAACGTGCAAACCCTAGGGAATTATTATTATTGTATGCAATTATTATTTGTGAGGTTGAGGGCCATGCAAATTATGAGAGATTTTGAACAGATTATCTTTACGTTACTCATGGCAACAGGTAACACATCTGCTCCACAGCACAGCTGTGCGTGAATGTAGGTGTGACTAAGTGCTGTCCCATTTTGTAGGGTAAGATTTCAACCTGACACTTCTCCCTTAATCATGGAGGGGTGTCTAACTTTGGAAGGAACTTGAAACCAAGTGCTAGTGTTAGGAGAAATGGGATTGGGCCAATACCCCGCAAATCAAACTCAAGGTCACGCAAATCTAAGTTAAGATTTCGCAAAACAAAGTCAAGATCAAGCAAAGTACATGCATTTTTTTTTTCTCATGTTACTTCAGGGGTTCCATAAATTGGAATGGGTATGAATAATTATGTAGGAACTTGATAAAAAAAATAAATAAATAAGTACACAAGGCAACATACTTACTGAGCAGTGACTCAGCATTTGGACACGCTGTAGGTCAAAATTAAAATGTCCTCGATTGTGTAAAGTTATTAATCCATATTCTTACACCACAGTAATACAAAAAATGCTTAATCTAAATCTAAATGACACTAGAGATACAGTATAAGGTTGTAATTTTCCTTCAAATATTATTTTAAATGGCAAAAAAAACACCATCCTTACATGCAGAATAGAAAAGTACTTAGTGCTCGTGAAATTAGTAACATTAGCAACAATGCTATCGTAGGATAAGGTTTGCAACTGATAAATATTTGGCTTTAGCAGTTTGTATGACACATTTATTGTTAGCACGTAAGACTAACTTACCCTCAAGCATTGGATGCTCCAGCTTCTGCCATGTTGGCCAGCTATGCAGTTTCTATGTTCGTTGCCATTAAAATGCGTGTCAGTGAACTTTAGAGACGGAGGCCGAGGTGGCATATGAATGGAGGAGTAGGTCTGTATTTGTTTTTACTTCAAATATCAACAACCTCTTTCCTTCTATTCTCCAACATCATTGACTCTACCTTTAACATATTTTTACATTGGCATCTTTACAGTACCAGTCACCTCAGCCAGCATAATACATTTAAAGAGTACTGCAGAAATGAAGGCACTCTAGAAAACAGGATTATAACAGCTTAGTTTATTTGTAGTCCTTTCCATCTGATTCCATGCCTTGACAGTTACTTGTGGGGTGGCCGGAAACACAACAATATCTAAGCCTCTCTCATCCAAAGGTATGCTATAATTTGTAGTTACTCTTGGACTACCGGAATTCCATGAAGGGTGTTCAACAATCCCTGTGTTAACCTTCACTGCTTTCACAGGAAGGCCACTACTTTTATCAAAGAATTCAATTAGACTAGAGGTTTAGTTTATTCAAAAGAATAATTTATTAACAGAGAATAATCTTCTTCTTTTGGATAATTTTGGGTGAATTTTAGGTCGTAAAACAGATTACATGAAATTGTGGTTTACCAACAACACTTAACCATTTTTTTTTGTCTAGGTGACCAAAATTGGTGATATAACAGGAATATTAAGTAATAATAAAGAATGATTTGAGATAGGACATAACTTTGTGTGGAATTAGATTTGTTAACCTAGGATAGGATTTGAAAGCCTATGACAGTACATGCAGGTTGCACAAACCAACGTGAACTGACAGATAGAGCATACAAATTGACTAAACAGTCAAATTCAACTGATGCATGGTGAATAGCAAATGACATAAACCAATGTATTTAACAGAGCAGTGAACATTTTCTTGGCATCGACTCCTCTATCTGTCTCCCTTGATTTTTCTCAATGACACATACACATGATCACAACTCCAGCCTGGTTATACATAATATAAAATATCAAGAGTTTTGTCAAATGAATATTTGTACACTTTAGCATTGTTGACATAGACTCTCTGGCTCCTCAGAAGAGGTAGAAATAATGACAACAGTCAAATAAATTTGTACTTCTGTTTTCTATAAATGTGCAAAAATGTTCTTTCAAGTTTAATTTTGTTTGATAGCCATGACCACATTTTACACTGATAATATGTGAGGTTTCATTTAAGAGCATCCCACATATGTTTCACTGAATTTTAAATACAACTGGGAATATTGTGTGACTATTTTCCAAGAGTTAAATGAGACAGATCATACTTTTTGTTATTTTTATACTGTAATAATGTATAAAAAAAACATTTTATACATGATGTTGAATCAAAAACCGGAGGTAAATTCACCTAAAAACTAGAAAAGTACTTGGAGAGCGCATACCTCTGCCAAGGCAGTTCACCCCCAAAATCTAATCACTTGTTCCTCGTCCCATCGTGGACATTTCCTGAAAATGTCATACAACTTTTCGAGTTATATTGACAGACTGACAAACAGACAAACAAACCCCGACGAAAACATAACCTCCTTGGTGGAATGTTTGTATGTGCCCACAAAAAGTCATCTAATTTATAGCCCCTTTTGTTTGTAACCATCCATTCCTTTACTTATCATTTGCATTGTCCACTTACATATTTCAGATTACATTTTGGTTTGAACATATATGTATGAAAGTTTATCAGAACATTTCTCGTTTTAATGATGGTCCTGTCCTTAATTTTCCATTGGTGTTTAAATGGGATTATGATCTGCGGTCCATTTCACAAAGCAGGTTTATTGTAAACCCTGAAATGAGGGAAACGCTGAGATATCCGTTTCACATAGGGAGGGAACTCAAACCAGAGAAAGAGGGGGAAACTTAAGCCTGTTTCACAGAGAGAGGTAACTTAATATCTGGGACTGTTAGTGTAGTAACTCAAGGGACAACTTCTTGTTGAACACAGGGGAGTTTATTTTGTCCTTGATGAACTCTGTACTTCACATTTTTTTTCTTTATAACAACAGGCAGACAACTGGTCCTATTTTCCAGTCTGAATAGTAAACCCCCAACAGAGAACAAGCCCACACTGGCGCCACCTTGTGGACCGGCAGACATATAACATCTTAATAAACAGTGTTGCAGTTACCATAGTAACAACCTCTTTGAAACTAACCTGGTCGGGACCAGGTTTTTATCAATGAACCTCAGGTGTCTCTCTGTCTCCGCCCTCTTTCACAGACACATTCGCATTTCATTTCGTCATTCATTTAATCAGCAGACGAGTTTTAGCATGAGTCTGCCGTCTGTCATTAAAATAAAACCAGTTAGAAGCCCATTAAGTAACTTTTTCACAAGCATGGCATGTCCTTTTGATGAAGGTGCAGCATTACTGCGCAGAGAATTAAAAAATCTCCGGGAGATGAAATCAGAAATCAGCGCATAGATGTTCTATCATTTCCAGACTGTTATCTTTTTGAGAGCTGCTGTTTCACGTCACAGTCCATCATCTAGCCTACATACACAAGCGAACCCATCCTCACATCTGCAACAATGTCGTAGTCATACTCTCACATCCAGCAGATTTCTTATGGGAGTTTTTTATCCAATGTCAGAGATGCTTGAGTAGGCAACTGTATGCAGGGCAGTCAGAAAGGTGTGCATCACCCTGAAACTGCTTTTAACCATCTTTAAAAAGAAAAAAGAAAATACTTATGGGATATTTGCCTGAGGGGAGAATAACTAGAATTTATATATTTGGTCAGAATCAAACCAGGTATGCTGCTATCATGTGACATGCAGTGTAACCACTAGGCTACCGTAGCGCCGCGGTGGCTACCTCCAAACATTTTCCCTTAACATAAATCATCTGTCAGATTTGTTAAATTAATTTATAATTATATAGACATTGCGCTGCAGGCTCAGACTGGGATTAGTGATTTTTTCATTTCTTATAGGATTTCCAGTGTGATTGGTTGCAGCAGTGTTACTCTTCTTTCTGAAAACACGTTCAAAATCGCGTATGAGCGCATTAAAATCTCTATTTCCAGTAGGTTGAAAGAACTCCTCTTCCCCGTTGCCATGGTGACTCGTGGAATCTGGGCTCCATTGATGATGGCTTTTTAACTCAGGGCTAAACTCCTCCGGGTTGAATTAACTAACTCAAATCAGCTGATCTGGAACCGAAAACCCAGTGTTTCCTTTATCAGAGGAAATCAACCCAGAGCTCAGGGTTTGATAAACCTGCTTTGTGAAATGGACCCCTGGTGACTGCAAAGGCCATAGTACATGATTCACATTTTTCATTTCATATTCATCAAACCCTTCAGTGACCCATAGAGAGCTTAAAACCTTTATGGATTATGAATTTCTACTTATTTTTATTGAGGTGGGGTGTTATATATTAAGAGTTGATACTTTTGTTACCTCTTTGCTTCAAAATATTTTTTCCACATGAAGTCACTCTACACATGGAATTTCCATCTGTTTGATGTGTGTGCTTCTTCCTGTTTCCCTCCCACTTTTTGCATCTCCTTTCCATATTAACAGAGACTCTCTTCTCCAGTCTACCTACCTGTGTAGTAGCTTTTCCTGGGGGAAAAGCATGACACTTCAGCACCTTACACCTTCTAAGTTAAAAATAGTGCTCTTTAGCAAACCAACAGCTTATCAAATCAAAAGTAATTGCCCAGAAATGGGAATAGATGTGCTGTTCTTCCAGAAAATAAATAAATAATGACGACAAGTAACCCATGGTGTCTGTTATTGCATTATTCAATGTGATGTCCCCTCAATCTACATCCCTCCTGGTCCTTCCCTGCTTCTCTTTTCTCATATTTTAGCATAAAAATAAACACATCAAATATTTTTTTAACTCTTAATTTACAGAAAGGCGTGATAATGTGAAACAAGACAGAGAGAAACTGGTAATGGCCAGACAGTTAATATATAAAGTAAGGGAAAAAGCTGATGATATTTATGATGATTATGAACTATTGTAAAGTCTTTGAATAGTTTAAGTCACAGGTTGTGTTTAACCCTGAATGCTCTTTGAACCTGTTTGTAGTGTTTTAACACATCATAGTTGTATATTTTTTTTATACAGTGGATAACTGTTTATGCTTTAGTTTTCTCTACTCATCCTGTAGGTGTTTGGCCATGCCCTCTGAAATGTGACAGATGAATAAAAACAAACAACACAAAGGTATGAAGGTACACAAGCACACAAACACACACATGCACAAGGATGTAAACAAACTCAGTTTGTTTTCAATCATTTGCTGGCACACACAGACTTAATCCAAATGGTACTTAAATGGACATGCTAAATCAATATGAAGAAAATCATCAGTCATCACTATGTCGAACACAATGCTCCATGTGAGGAGTAGAAATTCACTGTGATGAGGCAAAGAAGAGCAGCTTTGAGATGGAGTAGAGACATGGAGTCAGCAAAGGTCACAGACACCTCTCTAAGATAAGAAAGAGAGCAGGGTATTGGAATAGGTGTGATTGAAAAGCTGCAAACAATTGAAAAGCCACAAAAATACACATCAAGAATAACAACAAGCTACAATGGGGAAAGAAAAGAATGTGGCAGAGAGAAGAAAGGAACAAAAGTGTCAAAAGTATAACAGAGTTGCTTCATAGATTCTTATCTCATTCTATCCCATGTGCTGCCTGTCTGTTATCCATTAGTGTCTCCCTCTTGGTAGGGCTAAAAGTCATAACATCCTTTATACGTGTATTCCTATGGCTCAGATGCACTATTGTATTGTATTCTTATGGCTTCATGAGTTTCTTTAATGATAAAATAATAACTATTAGACAGCATTCATCACCTCATAATATCAACAGGCACTGATTTATCTATTAGCATGGGAATCTTAGAAATAACTGTTAAAGCTCATATTTATTTTTATTTTCTCCAATCAATCTTCCCAATATTAATTATTTTGCAGTATGATGCTTTTATTTTGCAAAGAGCATTGACTTTGTCACAAATACTCTCCCATGTGTCATACTCTATTTATCAAATTGATTTGATAACAAAATTAATTTAGTTTCCATTCATCCACAAATCTCTGTGCTTTTCATAGTTATGCAGATGAGACCCAGTTATATTTATCAATAAAGCCAGATAAAAGCAATAACACAATTAAAATTCAAGCATGCCTTAAAGGGGATTTCCTGTTATTTTCTAGTTTTAACCATACTCACTCCAAAAAGTTCCATATGACCCTTTTTAATCCAACTGAGACAGGCACATATCCACATACTCTATAACAGGAGCGCAAAGGGCCGCAGCTTTCAGCCTCTAAATAAAGCATTATCTACAGTGAAACTCGTTCATTTCACCAAAACTTTCACATGAATCACAGTACTATTCCCCTGTGAGCTCAAGGTTGTGTTGTTATACAACCTAACTACAACCTAACTACTTATTGATGAGCACCGCCTCCGCAACTCACAGTACAGTGAGTCTGTACTGCGGCTGCGCATGTCAGTGATGGTCTGCAAGTAGTCAATCATTGCTCTGATTCTCCTTTAATTCCCCACCATTTTTATCCACCCCATCTAGCCTGTTGCATTATTCAGATGCACATCTTTTATTTCCTTTCCCTCCCTCTACCAGCTTGAGATTTCTATAGGAGGCCACTGGAAAGTGAACTGAAGGTCCGAGTCTGCCATTTATACTGATTTGCTGTCAAACAACTGACTGATATCCATTCAAGATGATGGAGTGGGGTTGAGGGGATTGGGGAGGGCAGATGAAAGGAAAGAGATGTCTAGGGTCAGAGAGTCAGACAACATTTTATCGCTTCCCACCAGATGTCTGTCTTTTGGCTTGTCTGTGAAATGCAGTGCCATTAATATCCAGTGAATGAGTGTCAATGTATGTACAGGAAAGGATGAGATGTGATATTTATATAGGGCATGTGAGGGTTTTTTCTTCCCCTCATCAAGTGGCTTTGTGAGAAGGCTTAAGTCCTTGTCCATGAGAGATTAATCTTTTTCTAGCCTGAATCTTTTTGAGTGGCGACTATTCAGGGTTGGCAATGCCTAGGAAGGGAAGTAGTGACCTGTAATCACTATCTCACTTCAATGGTACATACCTGTTCCAAAAGCTGCAAACACACACACACACACAGAGAGAGAGAGAGAGAGAGAGAGAGAGAGAGAGAGATAGAGAGAGAGAGACTGGCACATAAGCAAACCTTGCCACTTCAGCACCATGGCCAGTGGCAGCCTCAGTGATACAGCCAATGCCGAGAGAGGAGCTTAACTCCCAGCACCTTGGACAGCACTCACTCAAAAGCTTACAGAGTAAGTGCATGTGTGTGTGTGCACACTTGTGATCAAGCCATTTTCCTATAAGCTGCTGTGACAGGCATGTATCAGAAGAAGAGCTTTATCCAACAATACATGCTACACAACCTGCAAGTGCATTGTGCCTTGCTCTATATGGCTGTGGAATCACTGGAGAAGTTAATATGTCAGACAGACTAGATAGATAGATAGATAGATAGATAGATAGATAGATAGATAGATAGATAGATAGATAGATAGATAGATAGATAGATAGATACATTTTACATACTGCAATGACAAAAGTATGGATGTGCAAACATAAATGCATTCACATGCATAGCTATAATCAGGCATTTACATCTCTGATTCATGTATAATGTACACTGGCATTTGCGTTTGCTGTTCACCTCCACTCCCACATGCAATTACACTCACACATTAGCTCTTCTCTCTCATAAACCACAGTTGCATTCATTTCCGATGTTATTCCTTGTGTCACATAGATTGCAATTCTGCATAGTTAATGCACATGATAAGTTTATCACTCAGTTTTTAATGAAAGCTTCCTACCTACACTGTTGGTTTCAGTCCCAATACCATATACACATATTTGTCTCTCACTGAGAGTGTGAGTTGAGTAACATATGCTCATAGTTCTTGCCAGGTCAACACTACATAACCCTTCACCACCAGTTTTTCACCCTACAGATAATTAATGTTCCACATAGCAACACACCATTCAGTCAGTCCAAACCATATGAAAAGAGTTCATTGGATTTCCTCGTTTAATTTGTACTAACATACATCAAGAATATTAGGCAGATGGGGAAAAAACACAAGTCATATTAACATCAGACATGTAAACAAATGAAAATGGGCTTTGATGTTGTAAACATGACTGATATGCCAAATTGTGAGTCAAAGACAATGCTCATTATTTTCCCATTACTCTACTCAACATATGCTATGGTGTTTGTACACACTCTCCATTTTGAAATAATAATATTTTTTTTAAAAATCACCTCCAGTTTTTGTAAGTACTACTTACTGTTACAGTAGCATAGCAAAGTCTATAGGGACCCAACTATAAAAAAGTGCTTTCATTGCCATGAAGCATTCATTGACCAATTGATTTATTATTCAGGCTGAATAAACAGCATACACTGAAAGACAACATTTGTTAAATTATTGTGGAGGATTATTTGTTAAGCTACTACTGACAGAGTAGTCCGTCTGACACTTTTCTGTCTATGGCCAACTTTAATGTGTCCTAAACGTAACCACACCTTAACTGGGAGGTAGCAGATCAGGGAACACAGTTATTTCTAAAAGGCGCTGACAAACAAACCATTTTCACCTTTGGAGGCTTTTTAAAAACATATTATCACAGGAAACCTTGGAAACAAAATGAAAATTCTTTTATGAAGAGCACAAGGAGCAGTTAAAAGAGAGCAAGTATAAAATGTACCATGTAATCTTCTTTTTAAGGTAATTGCTGAGAATTATAGGCTAAAGCTTTAGTGTTCAAAAAGGAGCTCTGAAGGAGACTCACACAATTATCACTCAAATTATTTCTTTTTATTGTGTAATATGGTGCAATGTAGAATATGTTCCCCATATGGACAGGATTATGTGTTATATCAATGTATCTTGTAGAATTTTAAAAATGTAATTTATTTTCATTATTTTCTTTTTACTCCTCTGATTAAACATTTCTCTTCTCAGAGGTTATGTCTCTATGTCTATGTTTCTTCTTGTTGTATTTTAGTTGTTACTCTTGTCTTATTTTGCTTTCTTTTTCCCTGGCTGTCTCCAGCATTATGCTAACACATTTAAAGGCAGGTTCCCACTGTGCAGAGTAATCCTTCAGTGAAGCTGCACTCACTTAATGTGTCTGCAGGGCCTGAGTGTCCTCCCAAAACGATCTATCTCTTGGATGGCACCAGCCCCAAGGTTAACCTAGGGTCGAAGACAAGCAACATACATACTTTCATTTGCATGCAACGGACCATACTGACAATACACACATGTGCACACATGTAAATTCTCCAGTGCTGAAAGAGATTGGGATTTTTTTTCAATTATTCTGTATGCCTGTGTTGTGTACACAAACATGGAGATACAATTTCAAATACCAATAACAATGGTTATTGTGCCATAAACACACTCATATACCAACATCCAGGCATACATACACACAGACTTATGTAGTAGCATAGCCATGCTAATCATATTACAAATCACCCATATAACCATAAGCATCCATAAACATAAGAAAATGACTTTTGTTATAAAGTCAAAGCCAAATAACTCAATAAACTGAAAGAAAACATTGACTTTAAACCAATACGTGGTCAGATAAATGAAGCATTGTATTAGTTCATGCAGGACATGGAAATCATAAGCCCCAGCTATAATCAGTTGACAGACTTTGATTGATCAGCATGCTTCATCCCAACCAGGTCGTCCCTTTAAATAGGACTACAACCAACACTGATCCTGCTACATGGACACTCTTGCTCATGCTGCTGCTGACATTGCTGCATAGTGCTCCCTGTTCTGGTTCAACATGTTGTTGGCTAATCCAGGGAGCATCTTTGAGTGGAATTTCAATGCCAAGTAAAACTGTATTTCCATTTGTGGGAATAAATGGTTTGATCTATTATGAGAGTGCTCTTAACTGAATTCAATGTCATTACTTTCTCTCTTCCTTTTCTTCACATTTCAGTGGGAAAAATGTACTTTAAATGTACTTTATTTGTGGGGGGGGTGTCAGTCTTTTAAAAATTGTAAAAATAATGACCTCTACTGTAGATACACAATATTACACTGACTTACACAATACCACACATAATTCTCAAGGGTAGAATTTTAAGGTAATCAAAATCAGAAGCTATTCTCATTTGTAGAATACATGACCTCTTGAATTTTATTCACCAAGTTTGTGTTGTAAATCAAAAGCAAGCATGCCTTCCCCTTTGCTGTCCTGTGATGTCACAGAAGCATTTAGGAAGGATTTTATCATCATTCCTGTCTTACAGTTACAGTGCCACTGCTTTAATCAAATTCTGAGATGGGGTGGGGGATGGGTGTTATGTAATGAGGCTGTTATTAGACTATTGGAGGGAATGGAGGCATAGGACAGCAGATCCTGCAGGGGTTCAATTTCAAGAACAGGCTCATCAGGAAGGGGGGCTTAAAGAGGCAAGGACTGAAACAGCTTGTTTCCAACAGATTGAATTGAGAATCTGTATATAGGGTCATTATAAGATTAAGTAGTCATTAACTGTAAATCATGCAAATATATTCCCCCATAATGTAAGCAATATGCCCCCCTTAAATGTATCTGCATGACTCACTGTTGCAGTTGGTACAACTGAGTATTGGTCAATTGCCCTCTTAATATATATATATATATATATATATATATATATATAT
>JANJYP010017824.1:0-13462 GCA_024605115.1 Rastrelliger brachysoma | reverse complement strand
AAAATTTAGAGAAATGAGGAAATAACAAACAGAATTATCTCATATCAGGCCCGGCCTTTAGAGTTAGTCTGAGGCTACTTGTAAAATACAGTTCATTGATGAGTATGTAGTAGTTGACTCTGATGCTCCAGTAGTATGCCCACGATGTTTTCTTAATTTAATTGACTCAATTAACTTTGCTTGTAGCTCTTTATATCTTTATAAGTCAAATATGTATAATCTGATGGTTGGGTGTTATTGAGGAAATTGCTTGAGGAAGGAGCTGATAGTAATATTATCCAGTGTGTCTGGGCTGAAAGCCTGTTCTGGGATGTTAAAGGAAAGAGAGACCTTTTGGACTTTGGAATCTTCAAATATGTCAACACTTGAATGTCTTCACTGTCCTAATTAGCTGTCTCTCATGTCATGTACAACTGATTTAGAAAAAAACAAAAAACATCTACACTTAACCTCTGTTGAAAGATGCAAAGAGGCTGATGACATTGTAGAGTGAGAATAACTTACATCCTCTGCTATTTTTCATCTACCCCTCTATCTTCACTCCCCTCCTCTCTCCGTTTATCACCCAGAGGGATATGATAAACAGTCTGTCAACTTTAATAACCTGAAATTGTGAGTATGTTTATTGTGTTATGTTGCCTGTCATGGTTAACTGGAATGGAACACTCCCTCTGCTATGAGATGTTTTTCTGCCAGAGTCATTTTTACAGTGATACATACTGAAAACATGACTGAGCAGTACTGAATGATTTTTCAATGAAGGCTTTCAATGTGAGACTACATAAAATATGAGAGGTGCAAAATGTTCTTGAATGACAACTGCTAAAAAATACAGTAGGATAACTTACAGTACCAACAGAAGCTTTGTTGGTTAAAAGAAATTAGATGAATTTGCAGTGTTTTTTTTAGAGAAACTAGCGTTGTGGCTAGCAGGATGAGAAGAGTTGTTCAGTCTACCAATTTGGTTCAGACAGATACATCTTAACAACTAGCCTATTTGATGGACAATTGCAATGCAATTTGATACAGAATCTTACTGACATTGGTGATCCTCTGACTTATTGTCTTTATTTATTATTATGTTTGTGTATGATTATATTGGGTTTTTTTANAACTAGCCTATTTGATGGACAATTGCAATGCAATTTGATACAGAATCTTACTGACATTGGTGATCCTCTGACTTATTGTCTTTATTTATTATTATGTTTGTGTATGATTATATTGGGTTTTTTTAAATAAACTTTGGTCAACTGAGGTTGTTTTTAATTGTGCTTTATAAATAAACCCTGGCTTGACTTCACTTCTTATATAGCCCCACCATCAGGTAGACATTTTTGGTTTCAATTAAACATTTGCCTTACAGAGCCATCTGCATGGCTCTCCTAAAAGGATTTCAAACATGTTCATGAGCTATACACCCAATAAAGCTCTGTTATATGTAATAGTGTTGCTGCAGTTTGCTACTATAATGTAGCCTTGTGCATCTGTGTCAAAATGATCACATCTCACCTCTTGTAGATTTTGTGTTGTATCAGCTGAGCATCATAGCGTCTGTTAACTTTCCCCTTGAGTTAATGAGATGTGATGAACTGCTAGCAGAGCTCCGTTCCCCAGTCCATCACAGCAGTATGAGCCAGCATTATCCCGTAAGCTCGGCTTGGATGGCTCTCATTAGCCCTGCATGAGGAGCTAATATGAGTCTAACAACCAAGACCAGATGTGGTCTTTCTTCAGAGCTCTGAGAGGGAGGAGGAGGATATTTATCAGGACTTAACCTGAAGTGCAAAGATATAAACAGGGAGAATTTGGCTGGTTTAAGGTAGACGTGCAGGCAGAGTAATGCTGTATGTGTGGGCAGGAAGCACACACACATTAATTCATTATTGCATTGCATCCCATTATTTGCCTTTGCTTATCTTGATTATTTCTCCCATCCTTTAGATCTTGTTGGGATTTTTGACATCTGGACATCTGGATGTCCAATTCAGAATGAATAACCAAGCCAAGAATCTGTTCAGGAAACAAAAAGGATGAGCACCTTCATTTTGCCTTTTGAGGGACTGTTATTACCCAGTACATATAAGGGTTTTTAAAACTCCATTGCTATCCATCCTTGTGCTTCCTGTTTTTCTCTCACTTGTTTTCTCACTGTCACACTCTTTCCTTATCACATGCACACACATGTACCCCATGAGTGATTGTGTTTTGAACTGTACCCAGTAAAGCCCCCGTTGGTCTTCTTTCATTTGTGAGCATTGGGCGATCAGTATTTCACTAAACAGGTGCACAGTTGGTAAATCATTAGGAAAGGAGTGGAGCTGGGACTCAGGGAGGAGAGACAAAGCAGCATATGGTGGGCAAGTTGTTCATGGCATACTGATACAAATAAGTGATTCATGCACTTTGGCATTGTGTTGTTGAGTGTAGGGAAAGCCCTGTTTTTATGGCTGGAGGAGGAATTAGTCCAACTGTGTTTGTCAAGGCTCTGAGCTATGCTGGTAAGTTATCTCAAGCATGGAAAAGCTTCAGTCTATCCCCTGTGTGTTAGCAAGACAATGAGTGCCAGAAAACACGATTTGTTGCAGGATTCTGCAGAGAAATTTTGTAGAGTATTAACGTTTGACTTTCAAGTTCATGCATGTATATTGACTGTACTCTTGCAGAGGAGCTTACTGAGGGGAGAGAGAGAGGTCGCAAGATAATTAGATTTGCTTTCTTCATCTAACGGGATGTTCCATACCACTGATAGTGATAATTAATTAGCTAATGCCTTCAGCGTAATTAAAACCCTTGACAATCTGACTTTTGTTCTGACTGAATAGCTACTGACTGGTGACAGATGGGACAATCGAGAAACAGGCAAAAAACAGCAGTCTGGGGTGACTGTGTTTGTCAACTTGCTGGGTCTCTCAATCTGTTTTGTATACTGCTTCTCAATTATGTTGATTCGGAAACAGAGTCGCTCAGTGTGCTTCAGCTGTCATTTTAACTGAATCAGATGTCATTGTGAAAAATATGTGAGATTCAGTGAAGGACACTGAGTAACATGCATCACAATGAACTGGCAGTGATAGCTTGTTCACCTTGAGTCTGACAATCAAATCCTGCGTTTATTTCAAATTACATGATGGCTTTGGATCAAGGTGTCGCACTTATGATAGGAAGTGGAAATTCAATAGACAAACTCAAGAGTTGTTCACATATAATGGGGCAACTACACATGAGCATCAGTTTACTTTTCACAAAGAAGCCTAGTGAAAATAATTGTATAATGTCAGAATAAGCAAGGTTGTTTTTATTGTCCCACTAAATGAAATTAGTTTTACAATCAGGGTACACAAACAGACAACATTGCCGACATATCAACAATAAAAAATAAGATGTAAGATCCATGGTTTTTGAGGCATAACGTATCAGCCGTCACTCAGTCTGTCTCGAAGAAACCCTCCAGCTTCTTGGAAGCACATACGTACATCTCTGGAGTATATGTCAGTGAAGGGTGTGTAAAGACTAAAGAGATTAAACTGCACAAGCAAGATTCATTAAATCCACAAAAAGATAAATCTATTGGNTATGTCAGTGAAGGGTGTGTAAAGACTAAAGAGATTAAACTGTACAAGCAAGATTCATTAAATCCACAAAAAGATAAATCTATTGACCATAAAATTCAGGTTCCTTTAGATTTTCTTCATTAGGTTGGACACATACGCCTTTAAATTGTAATTTAAATAATGATTTTATGTCATTCTTCACACTGTTACTGTGAGCCATCCACATTTCTCTCTTCATTCCACACATTTTCTAAATCCAAATGTCAACTGGTTTTACTTAAGGACTGTCTTTATCTTTACATTCAATTAGAACCAAAATCCATAAGTGAATCAGAGCCAAGTGGAGAGTTGATTGACTCCAAACATTCGTCAGCATTTGTTGCCTCTCCTAACTGAAAGAAGCACTTTATCTACCCTTAAGTATATTTGATTGTGATTACTCTTTGTCACAACATAGACCAAAGTATAACTACAGGCTGTTGACTGCTATGTGATTACCAACTAATTGCCCTCCCTATGGTTTCCCCATAGCTGTGAGACTGACTCGTGACTCAAGCCAAACTTTGAGCATTTTGATCCACTGCAATGTCTGATTGTGTTCCCAGTGATTTCTCCTTGTCTAAGTTTATATGGAACTTGCAGCCAGATACTTTCTTAAGCAATTTTACTTTGAAAAGCTTTCATGGTGAAGAACTCTGAATCCTGTTGACAGGCCATATGGCAAATAAATTCTGCCGATAGACTGGGTTTATAATCTACTAACAACTTGCTAAAGGACAGGGATGACAGTGGAGATGACAAGTCAGGCTGTGATCAAGGTCAGTGCTGAAATGTCTACAAAAATGCAGAATTCTTTGGACACAGTGAGAGGATTAAGCTTTTTTATTCATGTGAAGAGGGGAATGAGAAGATGCCTATAAAAGGGAAAAGAGTGTATGCGTATGCTTGAGGTAAGAAAAACTGNGGGAATGAGAAGATGCCTATAAAAGGGAAAAGAGTGTATGCGCTTGAGGTAAGAAAAACTGAGAATGAAAGTTGAAGTTGGAGGAAAGAGAAGAAGGAGATGAGAGGCAATGTAACGCTGGAATTGCTGTATAATTCAACACATCATTGGTATTCAGATGCTAATATCTCATTGCACATGTCAAGGAAGGACACGAGACACTCACATTCACACACAAACCACACACAAAGAGATATCCCCCTCAGGGTGTTAGCTTCCAATTATTTTTCAAGAAAAAAAGTGCATTCTAAATTGGAAAACCCTCCAGAGAATCAAAGACTGGCGGTCTTCAACACGTCTCAGTGTCAAAATATGAAAATAGATGGTTTTAATGTTTCTCTCTGCAAATGTTGCTTGTGCGCATAGTAAGAAAAGCTTATTAAAAAATGTGATGATTACTTCTTATTGGTAGTAATTTGATAATCAGTGCTGATGTGTTTTTTCCAGGAATATTTGCCAACATGAGGTTGCCAACAGTGTATCTGAGCTGTAATCATCACTGGAAATTACTCATGCTGTGAAATCAGAATTGTAGGATCAGACAGGCAGTATTTTCTCTGAATGTAACCCTGAACAACCCCAACTGTGGTTTGTAAAACATTTCATGATTTGGAGCCATGATGCATGATGTTTTCATACCATAGCTTGTCTCTTTTCTTTTTTCCCCCCATGAAACTTATGTTATTTATGTTAAGAACAAATCAAAGACAAATTGTTACAATAAAACAGAGTCTATCCAGCACATTATAAGTCTTTTTTTTTCCTTTTTTTTTTTTCTCCTTTTTTGGCTATATTCCCCATCAATCTTGTTACCCACGCACAAATAAGAAATTGTTTAACTTTAAAGACCAGTCTGAATGTAGCCTTGATGTGTTAAAAAAAGAAAGAAAAACACTACTCGGTGCTCAGCTGAGACATGGCTGTGACGGAATAAGGTTTTTTGTTATAGTGGCAACATTGTATCAAGGTTTTTCCCATTAACCGCAATGTTATTTAGAGCCAGTTATTGCTATCAGTCCTCTGCCTTTGATGTACAGTAATTTTTTACTTAGTTTCTTCACAATGCAGTACTGCGTGTAGTCAGTATGTATTTACAGATGAATGAGTTGTTGAATCTATATTTATGCTTTGTACACTCCTCCAATACTTCTAAAATGAATTATATTACAGAACAAAATAAATCACAAGTGTCTGTAGTAGAGTAATACCGTGTATGATTTTATGTTCTGTGAGTGCGGTCACTGCTGCAGACACTTATTTCTCCTGAATGCATGTTCACCTCACCATTGGCAGCGCTACTTGTCCTGCAGCACACCTTACGGGCAAATCCTTTTTTCTCTTTTTCATTTGATTTTATTTCCTCTGGATATATGAGAAGCTTTTTTGTAAGAGGCTATCCAGCTCTGAGTTTAAGCAGAGAGCAAACATTTGTCTGTGCATTAAGAAGGTAGAAAATCATTTCAAGGTGTTCAAGTGGGTATTTTGTTAATACTCTCAAGAGGGGGAGTTAGATGGAAGAGGTCATTATGAAGTGAAAACTGTCTCTGTAGACCAGTGGGCTACAGTGACTCAGTTATTAGTGTGTTCATGCAGTTCTTGAGGAATCAGACAGTGTGAAATTGCAGGAAGGTGAAGGTTGAGGCTCAGCTTAGGATGTGTGCCCCACATAGCAGGTGTGCTGGTCCAGAACCACTGACTGAGTTTCTTGTTGCCATTTTATTATTCATGATTTGAAAAATAAATCCTGGTAACAAATTTACTATATAACTTACTGAAGTCATACAATAATTTAATACAGTTCTTTTCTATTAGAATGTTGTTGACACTCCAGGTATGGTGATCACTGTGCTTTAGATTAATCCCAGTATCCCAAATGTCATTTGCAACCTTTATTTGCAATATTTGCTTTGTCAGCTCGGCTACAGTCAACACTGAACTGAAATGAATTGTTTTTACATCAATATTTGTCCTTGTTCTACCTTGCTTTATTTGTCTGTCACTGCNAATTGTTTTTACATCAATATTTGTCCTTGTTCTACCTTGCTTTGTCTGTCACTGGTTTATATCTCTGCTTGCTTAAAGATTATAGATGCTTAAACATTCTTTTAATACAGGTGGATCAACAAATATACATGAAGTAAAGTGAAGCACACCCAATATGAACTCCACAGCATTAACTAACCAGATCAGCAACTGTCTTTCTCACAGCAGACACTATATTATGTAAGCCTACTGTATACACACATATACAGCAGCATCCAGATGGAAGGAACCAGTTCTCCACTCACAGGATGCAGGCAGACACTGATGGGAAAATAAACACACATACACACGCACACACACACACACATACACAGTTTCAAACAGCCTAGAAGACATTCAGATGATGATAGTAATGTAAATGTTGGAGGAAGTCGGCACAGTATCCTATATTTTCATAGAAATATTGCTTGTGCACGGGGGACAGGAAATGTGGTCAGAGGGTCTGCAGTGTGTCTGAGCAGGAAGCTCTGAGACTTCATTCCACAAGTCCCTGCAACCAGTTGTAATTGGCTTACACATTCCTCCAAGGATTACCCCTCACTCCTTATTTGTGTTTATGAAAAAAATTATTAAAACATTTGCTTTGGCTTCTTGAATTACACTCAAGCAAGTGTCAAAACACACTCCACTACCAATTGCCTTTTCCCCCACACTGGGTGAAATAAGCAAATTGATTTTTTTTTTTTTGGCTCTGATTAAACACATTTATAGGTTTCCTCCATTTGTGATTTATGACACTAAGTCATTTGTGGCAAGTCAAGTGTGCCATTGTCCTCAGACTACATCTCACTTACTTTCAACTTCTGCATTTTTTGCTTTTTGTTCTTCGTTTTTTCCATTTTAAGTTTTTTTTGAGCAATGATCTAGAAATTGCTAATAAATAAATAAATAAAAAAAATAAAAATTACTCATTGTCCAAGAAATGTATAATTTCGAACTGTTTTGTCAGCTTTATTGTGTATAAAAAGATAGAATAGATTTTTATTTTACTTGCAGACGAAAACATAGTTTTGCACTATAAATTGCAGCAGCCATTTCTGCAAACAGACGGCAATTATAAAACAAGACAATGCTTCTGCCAAATGAAAGAGCCCAGTATTTTGTGCCAAATTAAACAGCTTGAAGCTTTGTTTAATGAGACTGTCCCGTCATTAAAACGGTTAAAATAGCACATGCTATACATAAGGAGACAAAAAAATCATGAGGATAACAGGATGTGTACAGCCATAAAAACTTCACCTTTATGTATGCTATAACTCTCATTGAGTCTGCTTCTCTGTTGAATATGCCTGCGTGTTTGTTGAGCTCTTACAGTTTCCCGGAGCTATTATCAATGAATGAGTCTTGGACTTTTTTTTTTAATTCGACGGGTGTGCCACCTGCCGGTGCGTCACCGCCTCTCTGACCAATCCTGACGCACTCACTCGCCGTGCGCCCATGGAGATCCCGCGGTGCTTCTCTCATTGCCGTCCTATCTACGGCTCGGTGATGGCACAGGGTGTCGAGCCTCGTTAGCTGTTAACGCTTCAGATGTGAGTACATTGGACTGCTGTTCTGCTGCTGTGCCAAACATGGACCGGGGACAAGTTTGATTGGATTGCCCGGTTATCACCATCTATACTTGTGCTCCTTTTAACCCGCGCATCAGCGAATGTTATGAGGTAGGTGGGAATTACACAAAAAAAGAAGAAAGTTTGAGAAATATTTTGTTAAAGTATTTGGTTTTTCCACTCCCAGAAGCGGTTCACTGCTGCTTATTTTTTGCCATGTTTTTCGCCACGCAACTTTGCACCCTGAAGTTGCAGACGACACAGAATATTATTGATTTTTTTTGTGCGTATCTTCAAAAGCGCTTATATTGTAGTCAGTGTTATTTCAAGCTTCTGTTTAAATGCAAGTTTGGCAAAGAAGTGCTGCTGCTTTCCCCCTGCTGCCCGGCTCAGCATCCCTGCCCAACCCTCTGCGCTGTGCACTCTTCAGATGCCTCTATTTCGAAAAGGCTACGTGGCTTCTCACGCATACATGCTGTAGTCAAGTTAATTAAAAAAAGTGGGAAAATAATTACTTTTGTGCTGTGACTACTAAAAGTGAAAGTTAATCAAACAGAAAAGGGGCAGTGATCTATGCGTATTCTCTCTCTCCTGTGGCACATTCATTATTATTTTGGCGATCAGAGTAATGTTATTGCATAGCTGTAGACAGAGGAGAAAATTAATTGTTTCCTTACATGGAAAGTGGAAGGCTTTCATGAATTGGATTGTTTATTTATGATGCCCATAGATGGCAATGTGAAGGAATGTTCCCTCTCTGTGACCTGGGGGTACTTTGACATTGTGTTGGATAATGAGTAAGAGCAGAGGGAATGGCATCTGTGCCATGGTGCAAATATTTTCCTTTAAGTCTACAGCAGCAGTTATTCATCACAGAAGCCAGAGTGTGAGTTTGACAATACAGTAGCTGTATATGAATTACAAACTGTTCCATCATAGCTGCAAACCTCGATAGTTTAACATTTTAATATGTTGTATATATCAACACAAGCAGCATGTTTTTATATCAATATATCAACAAAGCCATTGTTAGGGAACAGTGAAGTCAAGTTCTATGTCACGGTGAACACAGGGTCTGTTAGTAGTCTGCTAAAGGTGAAGCAGGAATGTGTTTAGATGATTATGACTTTCCATTGCCTGCTGTGGGGAGAGACTTAGGGGAGGATATTCAGAAGAGAGAAAGACGCATAAAGGAGAGGACCAGAGAGAAAGGTGAACAGCAATAGAGCTTTCACATCTTGATGTATTGTTTGAGTCCCGGTCAATATTGGTTGAGTAATATTTTTTCAGGCTTTCCTCTCTTGATAGATGGTTTTGTTGTGCACCATACTCGTATTGATCATGGTTATGACTTTCCTAAATGGGCTGTGGGTGGAGGATAGTATATTGTTGACTGGTCTTGGTAACAGAGGTGTATATGGCGCCAAGCATGATGAAAATGTTGTTCTTCATGGGTTCTGCCTTGGTGGCTTGTGCACAGATGCAGCTGGGTTTTTAGTTCTAAGCTCTATGAGCTGCTCAATAAGGGCAAGGTTAGTTTACAGATAATAAGCCACTGCAGCTGCAAAGTTCTCTTAAACTTCTCAATCTATTTCAGGCAAGGATTTTCCTTACACTTCAGTTCAGTAAAGACATTTTTGACATTTTGGGAAATGAGATTATTTGTTTTCTCGCAGAGAATTAGATGAGAAGATCAATACTACTCTTATCCTGCCTCTCTGTATGCTTAATATGACGCAACTGTCAACAGCCAATTAACTGAATTTATCATAAACTTTGTCAACAAGTTGAAACAGTTAGCCTGTCTCTGTCCAAAGGTAAACAAACATACCTAGCACTAATTAACTCACTAATTTACATGTTTTATTCTTTTCATTTAATCTGTAAAAGAATAGTGTTGAATTAAAAATGTGCTGGTTACAACATTTGGGTAAATTCATCCCCTACCACTCATGGGACATGGACTATGAAATTTACATTCAGCTGATCTGTTATCCCAATCAGTCTAATACTGTTTCATTTCTAAAGTATCCTATTCAGTGAATTATGACAATATTATTACTAATACACACACTATAACAGAATCTTTCTCTCCAAATTTGGTCTAGTAAATATAATTGCTGTGAAATATTTTTTTTTTACCTGAGCCACAGCTTACTTCTGATGACCTGTCCCCTCTCACTGAAGCCACTTCTGTAGGCTACTCTTACTTTCATCAACCCAGGTCATGCACAAGGTGATGGGGTTACTGTAATTCACAAGAATACCTTCAAGGGGTCAGTTATCTCAACAGGCCCTTTTCCAGCTTTTGTGATAGACGGCACCCTGCTTGTCTTCTGCCTACTAGTCTGCAGACCCCCTGAGTACAATATTGATTTCATCAGTGAATTTTCTTATCTCCTCTCCCACATTGCTCCAGTATTCTCATTCTCAGAGATTTCAACATGCACATTCATCGTACATCTGAAGCCATGACCTGTGATCTCATGAATTCACTTGAATACTTTGGTCGCCAACAATCTGTGTGTGGCCCATTTCATATTAAAGGCTATACCCTGGATTAAGTTCTTTCCTTGGCTTCCTTTCTCCTACCTTGTGAAAGAAAAATTTCACCCATCTGATCACAGGGCAAATATTTTAGATCTTGATTTGCCTCTCGCTTCACATGTACAGTGCTCATCTCCACTCCTGCATTCTAAATTCTTCCACTCCCATCACCACCAGTATCGAGGCTGAACCCCCTCATGTGAGCACAGATGAACTTAACTCTCTGTTCAACAGAAAGCCTTTGACCTCTCTATGGCTTAATAACATTAATGCTGTGTTCACACGGATTCAGGCAGACAGTAGACGGACTTCTAGACAGCATGAGAAAAACAAATAAACAGTCTGGCATAATGGCAGGTGCAAAACAGATCACATGATGATATGTTGCTATGGTGATTCTGTAATGTTTACAAGAACAGAATATAATATATTAAATACAATTATTTTGTGTTATTTTATGTAGTTATTATAGCAATGTTTGGCAAAAATGGCAAAAAGTTAACATATATAACGTTTGACACCTATGCCATCTATCATTGCTGTTATTCTCTCCCAGCCTACCCTAATATTACTATCCTGCTCTTGTCCATTAAGTGATATGCAGTTTTCTGTCTACCATTTGATTGAACATAGCATAATGCTAGCAAGTTAAGAGGAACATACAGAAGGGCAGAGTGGAGGTGGAAAGTGGGATGAATTGGACACCTCATTCCAGATTGTGAAAGATCTCTCACATAAATACCAGCTGGCTGTCAAAAATGCCAAAGCTCAATACTTTCTAATCTTATTGATAAAAAAACTGTCATAATCTTTTTTCGTGTGTTAAATTGTGTCATCTCCTCCATTCCCACCATCTGCTTAGAAGCACATGCCTGTAAATGTGAAGATTTCCTAAACGTCTTAAGTGCCAAAGTACTTGACAGCAGGGTTCATATTATTCTATTTGTAAATAGCCGATCCATCTTTTCTAAGAAATCTAAATTCTCTTAACTCCATTTATCAGAACTTCATCATATTATATCTGTTATATGAAGATCTCCATCTGCCCTCAACATTATTCCAACTAAACTCTTCAAATAATTTATTGGCTCTAATGGCCTCAACATTCTTTCAATTATCAGTAGCTCCCAGGAAAAAGGCAAAAAGCAACAAAAATAGACTTTAGAATGATCATTCAATCTATAATGATTACAGACTAATATCCAAACTCCCCTTCCTTTTTAAAATCCTTAAAAAGTAGGTTTTTAACCAAGTTTTGTTCTACCTGGCTCAAAATTGCATTTTTGTAATACTCCAATCTTGCATCAGAGCTCTTCACAGTATTAAATCAGCATAACTGAGAGTAACTAATAACGTCCTTCTGGCTGCTGACTCAAATAATTTCTCCATGTTCTTCCTCCTAGTTCTAACTGTAGCCTTTGACACAGGTTAAACCAATGAATGCCAGTCTCTGCTCCTGCCTTAAACTGCTTTCCTTCATATTGTCACATTTTTCGGTGTCTCTTTAAGTAACTCAGTAACTCTTCAAACACCATTTCCTGTGGTTTCTCCCAAGGTTCCACACTTGGTCCAAGCTTCTTCATCTATTTGCTCCTGCCAGGCCATAATACTAAAGAAACACAATGCTTCTTTTTCATACAGTAGCATTGCATTTGGACCACAGTATTTGGCCATTGTTATTCTCCTCAATATTACCTCTGTTGAAAAAAAACATGGAGCCATACTCAATTCAAGTTTGACATACAAATCAATCAGGTAGTAAAATTATGCCTCATATAGTTCCACATCATCTCCCAACTCAAATTAATTCTCTATGCCTCTGACATAGAGAAAGTAATTGCTGTGTTCATATCCTCCTGCCATGATTATTCAACTCATTTTATTTTTGTATCTTGTTTGTCTCATTTCCAACTAGTCCAAAATGCAGCAGCCGGAGTTTTGATAAGGTCAAAAAAAAGGGAGGGCATTACTCTTATTGTTGCTTCCCTACACTGTCTGCCTTGTAGCTACATAATTGATTTTAAAATCCTGATGTTTGTCCACAAGGTGTTAAATCGTTTAGCCCCCTCTTACATTACAGAACTCCTGTCATCATACCACACTGTCAGAGAACTGAGATCATCTGAGCAAAGACTTCTGTCTGTTTGAAGTGTTATGGGGACAGGGCCTTATTATTATTATTAACACTTAGATTTCTCTTTTATTCTATTATGTTTCTTTCTTTCTTTTGTTTTTGCTTCCTCTGTGTGTGTTACCCAAAGCCATTTGGATCAACTGTGTTGATTATAAAATGCTATATAAATAAAGTTGAGTTGAGTTCGTTGCACACCAACCTCGTGGTGACTACAAGACTCCAGGAACTCACTGATCCCTGCCAAGAGACAGCTGAGTACAAAAATACCTAATAAAACCACAACATGTAATTCTTACACTTTGTTTTTGTAGTGAAGGAACTTTACAGGTGCGGGTAGGTGAGGTTTTTTTTCTTTAGACAGAACCAGCATAGCTATTATCAGCTGCTGACTGTAGCGTCATATTTACTATGACTGCTATCAATCTTCTTATCTAACTCTTTTCTTGGCAAGAAAGCAAACAAGCATATTTCTCAAATTATCAAGTTGTTATTTTGAAACAATAACACAAATATGGTACATATCACCCCCCTCCCTTCCTCTAATTATTTCTTAGTTTTCAAAAGGGGTATGACAGATATCTTGGGCAAAAAGAGACACAGACAGCATGCTTTTATCAAGACACTTAAAGAA
>JANJYP010017821.1:0-19299 GCA_024605115.1 Rastrelliger brachysoma | reverse complement strand
TAAGGAAACACGACATAACTGATGAGATCATTTAAGATACATAGTTATATATGAATACACAGGAGTGAGGATTTGAGTCTATTGTTATGCTTTTCTTTAACGCATGTCAAACATATCGCTGTTTATGCATGTTTCTCACCTTGTAGTGCTTGCCAAGCAGGGATAAGGCACTGTGCTGCCATGGAGGGTAGCTCTTGGCTACATAGATGGTGCAATGGGAAGGCTTGTCTGGAATCTTTGCGTCACCTTTCTGTTAAGAGGAAAACAGCATAAAGATGTTAAAAAGGAGAATAATTTATCCATGATGGCTTTGCTTTTATTCAGCACAGTGACTGCATATTTTTCACAGCGGGTATCCTGAATAGTAGATGAGCTGTTTTTCAAGAAACTGACTTTTTTTCATATATATATGTGTGTGTGTGCGTGCGTGCGTGTGTGATCATTTGCTATGAAGATGGGCATCTGTGGACTTATTTCACATGACAGCTGTCAACTCTACTCTTGTCCTGTACTGAATGTATGCATGTTCCTATAAATGAGTCTTGATGTGACAGTCTCTTCCTTATACATTAAACATTGTGAAAATTAGATAAAAAGGCACAAAGAAAAACATTTTGCTTTTACAGTGACCAGTGATAAGGACTTTACCATATCCTATGCTGTTGACTTATATTTTGATGTTTTTTGTGAACTGATGGTGAATATCACATTTAATTGGTTAAAAGTTGCATAAAGCTCTTGATAACAACTGAACAAATGTTTATTTGGTAATTAACTTTTTCAAATACTGACAATCATAAAATCAAAAGATATATTGTGTTATTATTATAAAAATAACAATTCTCTTTTTTCATCATTCCTCAATCTTGCCTCCACGGCAACAAAACACTTGCAGTAAATCGATAGCAGTGGCCTAGAAGCCTGAGATATTGGCTGTTTCAAATCTGTCAATACCTGTTTTGCTTTCCTCCCAGCTGCCTGCAGCCAGTGATCGAAGTGCTGAACTGTTAACAAACAATAGACTAACTTTCCTGCTGTGAACACAGCGTAGACTAAAGTCTTCAAGTGTATCCAGGAGGATACGAATTACCATTGCAGGGAAAGAGGGAGACAACATCACTGAACTACAAATGTTGTGGTCAGACTAACAGGTATTGACCATCGGAAAAGGTGAATCCTAGTTATTGTGCATACATGCTCAAAGGTGCAATGTGGAGTTTAAGACGACAAGAAGCATCATGGAGCCATGTCTGTACAAGCGGGCAGGTGTTTTGTTTGTACGCACAAGGACTCGCATGCATGAGGGCAACATGATACACCTTTCTGCCAAAGCATTTACACTATTACACTATTCCAGTGATCTACAAATGACAGTGATGCATAAAGAAATGCAGGAAATGCAAAAGCAAAGCCAGGCAAGAAGAAGACTGCAGACAAGTAAATATGGATCTAAACTACGCAACTAATCTGATAATCTTAAAAATCAGACTAGCAAATGTTTCATTAGGAAGATTCAATGTGTTTGGTAAATAACACTGAATGGAAACAAACTTAAAAACACCTCATGGCATCTTTAACAAAGGATCAACGACAGTGATGTGAAGCTAGAAAAATAGACTGAAAAAAATTATGTCAGCCTACTTCAAGTTGGTTATGTGAATGTTTCAAACTCTGAATCATTGATTAAATGAGGATTACACAAGACATTTGAAATAGCAAATGTTATCACAAAAAATGAGTTGTAGATTTAGATTTTAGATTTTTTAGTTTGGAAGGATTTGGATTGGATGAGCAGATTCGATACTGGATTCAGATTTAATTAAGTGCCACTGAACTCAAATTTTAGGCTACTGTTGTCTGAAATTTTCAAGCTACTTATTGTGTAGTTGTAATTATTTTCTGCATCATTATGCTCCCCATCAAATAACCATGAAACTGATAAACAATACCTGAGGGAGAAAAGACTCCAATTTAATTACTAAACTTAATGAACACTTTGAGACAAGTGTAGGATAAAAAAACCAAACGATTCAAAATAAAGCAATCAATTAAAAAAATCTATTTTAATTTGCACAATTACTTAAAAAGTCATTACAACAGAGGAGTAATATGGCAATGAAGCATGACATTTATCTTTACCTTGTTTTTGGGGGGAAGCATGTATGCTTTGAGACGCAGTCGGAGGTCATGTGCAGTCTCCATCAGGTACTGAGAGGAACGGATCAGAATCTCATCAACTGGACCCGCCACAGGCCATGATGCCTTCATCACAGAACCGGACTATCAAGAAAAAAAAAAAAAAAAGAAAGGGGGGGGGGGGGACGGTTAATGCATTTCAGTATGAAAAAAGTGTTTTGTGTGGATAACTAGAAACGTTTGAGGTCCACCGGAGCTTTGGAATCCTATTAACTTCACAGCCAGAGGTTGCACCACCTTCACATAAAAAACCTTAACTGGGTATGCGTATGAATGCCACACTGATGTGTGTACCTCTGAGTTCATGGACCACCTCTTAACTCTTTAGCTAGCAGTGCTGAACACATGACTGGAGAAAAACACTGGTTGTGGGGTTTTTGTTGTTGCTAAGCGACAACCAAGAAACCCGGCTCTTGCACAGCAGTGCTCTTTCATATTCATAAATTCGAATGTTAAAAATATTCTCAGCTCTCTGTGCTGTGGGGAGCGTGCAACAGTGTATGCATTCTTTTTAAAGTGATGAGAAAAAGATGCCTGTAGTGTGAAGACAGGCTCCTGGTGGACTTGTACATCAACACAGGGAATAAATATGCGTTAGTAGCCATTTCACACAGGTAAATGAGCCGTGGGACCAGTGGTACTGCAGCCCTACATGAAGCCAGTATGTTTCTTGTCTTGTTGATCCCTGGTGTGCTCGTGGATGTAAATGAACACAGGAAGTTTCAATGTTTCTTTGTATAGTATTTCTGTTTTACTTGAAAATAACCGTCAGAGATAAACACAAAAGGCAGTAGGTGGGAGAAGATGAAAGTCAGATTTGAACCCACAAGTCAAAAGGGCAGCTCAGTACATGAAACTCACAGTATGAAGTCAAATCCATATGTTTCCTACCTTGCCCAGCAGACCCCAGGTGTATTCACAGATGTGGGGGCAGATGGGGGCCAGCAGCAGAGTTTGTCTCTCTATGAACTGGAAGACGAGGTCTCTG
The DNA here is from genome assembly GCA_024605115.1 of Rastrelliger brachysoma. Lineage (NCBI taxonomy): Eukaryota > Metazoa > Chordata > Actinopteri > Scombriformes > Scombridae > Rastrelliger > Rastrelliger brachysoma. The sequence goes on along the minus strand of JANJYP010017821.1, from coordinate 16,115 downwards.
TGCATTCCTTCGATGGCCAACTCTCGATACTTATCTTTAGCAGCCTGCATACACGCATCAACAGTTTACAAGGTCATCAGCATCACTGGTTATTAGGTGATTCCTGAGCTATCCCATACATTATTAAAGTTGGTAAATTCACTGCATACTCAGAATGAGATCTGAATCCTCAGTCATGTCATCTCTTTCTACTGTTTTATCTATCTTTGCAGTATTCAAAATATAGTCACATAAAATGCTAATGGAGGATGGAAAACATGCTTATCTATAAGATATAAAGATAGAGTACTACAGAGTTGTTTTTATGAAGCAGATTTCATTTACCTGGAACTCAAAGAAGCCACTCTTCAGAGCCTCTTTGTACATCATCCTGTCATAGTGCTGCTCAGTCTTCAAGATCCCTGCATTTATCTCGCTAGACAGGACACAGAATCTTTTCAGTCAGTTTGCAAACTAAGTTTACAATTTACCTCTCAGTGAAATGTCAGAAAGTAAAAGGTAACAATTTTCTGAGGGCACCATCTGATTTCTTAAGAACTGGATCATCTCTAGTTGACTGATTTAATTTCTTAAACAGTAACTGGTTTATCCTATTTTTATCTTTTTAAAAATCAATTCACATATACCTATGATGAAGTCACATTGCATTGTAAAGTAAAAAGATACTGATACACTTGCATCACTTCAAATCCCTCCACTTTACAACCTTGTACGTAAGCTGATTTTCCAAAAAATGCACATGGCCAAGACACTACAAAACCAAATCCATCATTTCTGAACTTATATACATACACACTCAATGTGAAAGTTTAATGATTTAATGATCATTTATGTGACCTCTACATATTGGTAGCTGTCAATCCATAATCCACCCACTTTGAATGAACTGCATTATCTACCTTGCAAAGACCCGGTCATTGAAGGTATCGGCAGGTCCAGTCCTGAGGTTGTTCTGGTTGGCTATCATCTCCTTCACCCACTCCACCCAGGTGTAGAGGCGCAAGATGCCAGCATCAGCCATGGTTTCCACAAAGTTGGCATCCTCCACTGTATCACCAGCATCAGCTAGAGCCAGACGCATACCTGAGAGAGGAAATACAGAGAGCCTCTTAAAACAGCTACAAGTTTATTATGAATAACAGTGACCAAAGCAACAGGTGAAAGGTAACACGTTTTTAGATGACAGGATTGGACAGTTTTTTTTTACCTTTGAATCCCTTACCACCAAATCACCTATGAATTGCTTTTTAGTTATGTTTTAGTGCATAACTATATAGCTTCTCGTAATCGTGATACACGTGCAACAAAGTTTTTTTTTCTCTTCAGTGCAATACTTTTCTACAACCAGGGGAACAAGCTGTGTGGAAAACTCCAGTTTGACAAAACTTCAAATACCCAGCAGACATCCCTCTGTGCTATATGAAGTCAGGAATATGAAGTCAGCTTAATACATCTATCTGCTGTCAGACCATGAAGTTTTTACTCCCACGGTGGGACAGCTTCTCGAGATACAGCAGACACACACATATCTATTATTCAGCACTTTTAGAAAGTAAAAACATAGAAGGTAAAATAACAACCAAAACAATAGAAAAACAAAAAGGCTGGATGGACTAAATCTGAGGTACACTGAGGTCAGGAGGGACACAAGGGTTATTTAGCGTGTCCTTCCAGTTATAAATGAAAAAGACTACCCAGACAAGATAAGATTTTTGTTTTAAATGACATTTTCAGAGACAGATGTGAAACTCCTCAGTGAAAAACATATTTTCTTCCTCTTATGTTTTGTACAAAAAAAATTAAAAAATAATTAATTCAAATACATCATTCCTCTCCTCTTGTTGTCCTGTGGAGACACCAACAGTGAGTGCAGCCTTTCTGGACGATTCATGATTAACAAGAGTATTTCTTTTTTTTTTTGTTTTTTAAGATTTTTTTTGGCACTTTATTGAAAATGAAATGGGAGAGAGAGAAGGGGTAAATATGCAGGGAAAGGACGCTCCGGCCGAGATTCAAACCGGGGTCTGCCGCTTAAGAGCAATGCTCCATATGACCTACGCTCTAACCACCACGCCACTGAGCGAGCCATTAGCAGGAGCATTTCTTTTGCAATAATATTACACAGCTGTGGTCATTAGTTGCTTCTGGTGGATTAAATGTATGCTGCCTCAAAGGCTATGTTGTGATTAAAGCATAAATAATATTAAGTATTATTATAAAGACATTACAATATATATAGTCATTATACACTGTGCAAGATATCTGACAAATACAATGCATGTTACTAATAATACATGGCACCCACTATCAATAGTAGCTCAAATAGTTTATGAGAATGGGACATTTTCTAATTATCTTTGCTAGAAGATAAATGATGTTTATCATACAGTGAAGTCTAATGGCCTGTGCACTACGCAAACACATTGTGATTTGTTCTAAATGTTTATCCAATGTCTTTTTTTCTTATCCTTCAGTGAAACTTGACAGAGATATTGAAAGAAAATCATGACAGAGAAGAGTAAAAGATAAGAAACACAGAAGGGAGATAAATTAAGAAGAAACAAAGTGTACCATCTGCTGAGAACTTTTCAATGGCTTGGCTGAGAGTGAGGAAGTTTCCAGTTGATTTGGACATCTGGTGAATAGAAAAACAGATGTTAGTCACCAAAATCCTTGGAGTATATCCGCCCACACAATTACAAAGCACTGTGGAATAAAAGCACTGATTCACAGATTGTCTGTATAAAAAAGCAAGAGATGTACAAATCAACAGCACATACAGTAATTAAAAATCAAACACCAGCTAATCATTGGCACGTAAGAGCTTTTTTAAAAAAAAAAAAAAAAAAAACCCTGGCTTTCTGCAAATATATAATAATGCTATTATAATAATGTTTTAAATCTGTCAGTAAGGACTAGACCTTTTCTTCTGAGCATATAACCCTTATAACAAATTAAGAGATAAATATGTATACATACAGATTAATATTTCACATCATTAAAATTTGAAATACCTTTTCAGAGTTGAGGAGCAGATGCCCATTGGCTCGCACTGCCTGTGGCCACTTTCCACTATGAACAAGAAAGATTCATTAAGATCATTGACTTCATCTTTGCCATCATCATTATAAATCAAATCAATCTTAATCCAAGGTTACTTTACACTTTTCAAAATCAATTTAAATACTCAAAAAAGAAATTATATAGTACATATAGTACTGAGATGAATCTATGCTAATGCAGTTAAATGACTTCACCATTATGCTTTCCATTATATAGAACTATTCATATAAGCAAAACAGCATCTTAAATAAGCTTTTAATAGCAAGTTGTTTGAAATTGTTCATTTTAACTACAGGGTTTTGTAAAACAGTGACACAGCTTTATCATATCATTAGGATATGAATGCACTGACAGTCAATAATAATTGACAGTTGACTAATTGCACAGTCCCAAAGCACATAAATACAGGCAAGGCTGTCAAAAGCAACACAGTGTGAGATTAAGTAGAGAGATGTCAAGAGTGAATCAAAATAAGCTAAAGGACGTAACCAGAACCCATTCAGTGCCTCTTAACACTTTGGTGGAGTCTATTCTTAAGTACTGTAGTGAGTAAATTGAAACTGAATAATGTGCTGTAGCTCTGCTTTCAAATTTGATAGTGTTCCTCCAAAGCTGGGTGACTATGTTATACTTGCTGCTGTCTACATTACAGGCAATTAGATCTCTTAACACACATGAGTAACTTCACTTTCCCTGATTACTTGAACTTGTCACCTTTCTTTGATTGAGGCAACTGAGTATAAATGCTTAAATCACAACATCATTTATCTATCAAACTAAAACTGACATGGTTTCTTGTAATCACCGCTACAAAAATCATAATCATGCTAGAAAAACTCTGTCGTTAATAAACAGACCCAATCCTGTCTGAATGCTGTTGAATTATAATACATGCTATGAATGCAGCCCCTCATTCATTTGATTCAACGCTGCACACTCAGTCAGCTGAGTAGGTAAATTTACCTGTCTTTGGGCCACATTGCCACATGGTTGTACAGGAAGTAAGACAAGTGGTTGGGCACCAGATCTTTGCCAGACACACGGACGTCCACAGGGTACCAGTACTCAAACTCCCGTCTCAGTCGCTGAAGATGTTCTTTAGGGATGTCTGTCTTGGGGAAAGGAGATGTCTTAAAGAAGATGAAGTCCCACACCTCTCTGGTCATCTGCTCTGGTCTGTAAGAGAAGAAAATAAAGACACAAAAATAGCCAAGGTCAGAAAGAGAGATGCATTGGGTTGAACAGAAGTAATTTGTTGCTTATGTTTGAGTGTGTATTTTTGTGTAATGTAGTGTTTCACTTCTATTTGCCATTTCATCTCAGAGCAGAGGAACAGATTTGAGGATCCTTGAATGAACACTGAATGAGCTATGAATTGATTCTTTAAACTCTCTCAAATGCAGCATTTGTCACTGAGGGTTCATTTTATTTATATATTTTATTATTCTTATTTCATGGATGAATACTCAGCAAAATAATCACCCTAAAAGACAGAAAAAAAGAAAAGCAACACCTGTCTTTTTGAAATGATTAAATTTAGGTATTAAATTGGAGTCTTTCTCCCTCAGGTGAATTACGTCTATTGTTGTCTGAAGGTAGAGAGAGAAGGAAAATAGACAGAGCAGCACCAAAAAAAAAAAGAAGTGCATGAGTTAGAGTTTGATCCTTGTTCATTCCTATGTGAAGGTGTGTGCGTGTGTGTCCATACTTGATGCCCAATGGTGAGGCTCCCTGTCCATTCAGCACACCTCCCTGGAGGAGGTGGGCTACAGTGTAGTAAGCCATGTAGATGGTGGAATCTGATAGTGACTCAATCAGCCATTGCTCATCCCAAGGCAGTCGCGTTCCTATGGTAACCAGGAGGCATACACGCAGACAGACAGACACACACACACAAATCAGAGACAGACACACAACCATGAAGAGGAAGCCAGAGAGAAAAAAAATGAGGAAACAAACAAAACAAAAAAACAAAAATGAGGAGATAAAACAGCCACTGTGTTGTCTTTACTGACATCATATTTTGTTGCTTTGCCTGTTAAGCTGGTAACATGCTGGTGATAAGAAACACAATGGAACAAGTTCCTGGTTTACTGTATAATCCCTGGCAAACAAACTGAGGTGTAAATCTTCATTGTTGAATGATGTAAATTTTAACTCAATCAATGACTAAACTGTTGCTTTGATTTAAAAAAAACCTACTTTTTGATCCATTTGAATTTCACAATAGAAGAAAAACTATTACTGTGAAACTGCAAATCAGAAAGTATTGCTTACATTCGCAAGTAAGGCAGTAAAATTAATCTGCATAACTTGTGCCTTACAAAAATATCTATGTAGGTTTCGACTGTTCGCCTCTTATGTTGATTGGACCGATTCATATTCTGAAAATGTGAGTCTACAACAGGCCTAGATTGTATAGGATTGGCCCGCACTACATGCCAGCTGGCCTTTAGTCTGCATTTATTCCTTTATGAACAGAAAGACAGACTGTTGCTATGTGCTTTATCATCAGTCCTCTGTCTCCATCTATAGACCAAAACCATAATAGAAAAAAAAAATTATACTTTTGAACCAAAGTTGTAAATGTCTCAGAAATTCAAACTAACTCATACAATCATGCACACACACCAAAGAAACAAACACTCACCTAGCCCGTAAGTACGAGAGCAGGCATGCTCCTGCAGCCAGGCCAGGGTTGCCTCAAAGTTTCTCCTGGTCTCATCACAAAATCTGTGTAGTGTTTTACAAAACAGAGCATATACAAACACAAGAAGCAGATGGTTATTTGTGTTTTTAGACTTTGGTATACTAAGCTTGGTATTTAGATGATAATGGCAAAGGAATTCATAATCAGACATCAGCGTCTTACGTCTCCAAAGACTTAAGGACGTCATTGGTCTGCTGTTTCCACTCAGCATCTCCATAGTCCAAATACCTGAAAGACAATCAGCATATCCAAAAAACAGTCCAATGATTTCAGAGATTGTGCTCTTGAAAATACATCTCACAAACATCAGGCTGACTCAAAATCAACAAATTCACTTCTGATCTAGTTTTTAAAATAATAAGTCATCACACAGCCTCAGGCCCACTGAGGGTGTGACATTTCTTCTTATTACAAAAGAAAAAATATTAAGTTTCATTTTCACTCACCACTGGTCGCAGAGAGCCACCACACACTCGTCAGCTGAACGTGACATGACCTGTTTTTCTGGCTCCATGTAGATCACGGCCTCACCCTATGACAGAGATACAAATCAAATCACACAGGTGAACTCTAAAATTCTTTAACAGTGTACAGATACAAGACAAGAAACAATATGTATGATAAAGTCAGAATTTTAAGCTTATTATGATCATGGTCACTTAAAGATGTTTTTGCACAAGGCACAAATAGTCTTAGTCTTACCTTCTCTACCATCATCTTCTGGATGGGCTTCTTGACATCCTGGACCTTCTGTCCCTTGTAGCCATCAACCAACATGATCTGAGACAGGAATTCATTCACAGAAATATATTAAAACACCTGCATTTAAGTTCTTATTTTTTAAAATGTGCAATCTGCTGACAGTCGAGGCAGCTGAATTTGTGAGTTTAGCATCAGCAGAAAAATAATAAATACAGTTTTCAAACAGTCTTTGTGTGTGCATCATACTAAATAAAACCAAGCTCACATCTATTCAGTTTTTGAGTCATAGACAGAATCAAACTAAGGGCAACACATACCTAATAGAGGGTTAATTAATTATTTAGTGTAGCCTTAAAGTGTGAATCACTTGGTTTATGCCTGGGAGATAACTCACACAAGCTTCAAACATAAAGTTAAATCCACAGAGGGTTGTCAGAGGGGCTGCCTTTTGCTGACCTGTGTTGCAGTTTTATTCCTCAGTAACCAATGAGTTGACTCACCCCTTCATAAAATCCCTTCAGGTAGACTTTCTCCTTAGCTTCAAGCAGTTTATCCTTGTCATTCTGGCTCTGGATCTTCAGCTCATCACAGACAAGAGGAGCAGACAGGTTCCCATAGCCTGGGATCTCAATGATAGGGACCTGGCACACAGCACACACACAAAAACAAAATTTACTAACTCTGACTGAATTTGTTTTCACATTTGTGTTTTTTTTTTTATTACAAGTATTGGTGGGTTCAATCCAACATGACTAAAATTCACATAGAACAGGAGATCAGCTTACCGGCTCAAAAGGTAACACCATCTTGTCCTCAATTCCATATTTCTCTCTAAGGGCCTTTTGGAAAAGCAGGCATTAACAAACACATTGTTGCAACATGTAACATGTTTCATCAGTGTCTCATTAAATGGCAACATTTTATCCTCAAGGATAATGAGTTTATTCCACCTGAATTTAAGCATGTAATGAAACAGTCTAATTAAAGAGCGCAATCTATTGAAACATGTTAAAATCTTAATTTCTCCACAAATTTCATTTGTCTTTGTTGTCGGTTTTTCAGTGCAGTGAGTTATTTTTTCGGGTATTCTCACCTCTTTCTTTTTGATGTCCCTGAGAGCAGCAATGTCATCAGGAGCATCAGATGGTACACTGGTAACTACCCCAGTACCTGAGGAAAAACAAACAAGGTAAAAAGGCGAACACATGAAATGTATCCATGCAAATTATATTACATGCATCCAAAGCAATGACATACCCATCACCAACACATTATTTCACTGCTGAACAGCTGCACTGGATTGTGGCGGGTTAAAAGCATCATTACAGTTATTGAAGGAAGAACAGAAAAACATGGTCTCAGAACTGTTAAATGTCAGAAAATGACCCAGATTTACACTTGCTCATTGCTTTCCATCACCATTAAACCATTAAAACTCCAATTTGAATTCTGACATTTCAACTTATTTAGAAAGTGCAATTAAGACTATTCTAAAAAAAAATCCATCAACAGAACAGATTGATACAAACAAACTACACCCTTCAAGCACCACCGACCAGAGAAATACAAAGTGCTGACTAACAGAGCCGAGGCAATCTGAGTGTAATTAGATCAATTTCATTTGTTTTCAAATGTTCTCCCTCAGGAGCAAAATAGCAGCCATTACTTTCATCCTTTGACATCACAGTGGAAGACCTCATAAATTCAATAGTGACCTTGGCCTGCTATTTCAAGACTCCCCATTTTTTTCCATGAGCCTCACCAAGAATATTTAACACAAAGACGAATAAGGAATAAATCTCCATGTGAGTATTCTCCAGAAAGTATAAGTATGTGTTAAGTTACAAAAGCTAGAATGAATTATCTTGATGTTAACATCCTGACACACTTCAAGTAAGCTATATTTCACTAGCGTTCAAGAGGCACATTAAAAAGAAAAAAAAAATAGTGTGGTGCTTCCACTCAAGGGCATTCTGACTGCTGTGAGAAACACTGTCAAAGAGCCCTTTGAAAAGCTGCAATGCTTTAAACAGATTAAACAGACAGCCATGAAAATCATTAAAAAACAAACACAACCTCTCTAGATGTATCTATGTCTTTGCCCCTTAAATCAACTCCTTCATGCATACCTTTGTCCTCCTTGATGGTAAGCATGGGCAGAGCATAGATGATCTTATAGGAGGTCAGAGGAGCACTCAGGGCACAGCCAAGGATATCCTAGAGAGGGGCAAAAATGATCAAGAACCACATTAAAACTACTTACTTTAAATGCATAGAGTAGACCGTACCTCATTCTGTTCAGAGAATCCACTTTAAAAAGTTGTTTTTGCTTCAGACATGAAATCTTGTGCTTCTAACAATTCAGTCTACGACTTTTGTAAATGCAAACTGCCTTACAGTTTGTAAATACTACATCAGGTTAATGCCTTACAACACCAGATTGGACTAATAAAGAGGAAGAAAAACATTGGAATGCATTGCTCATTTATAAGGCTGAGAGCAATAAGTGCAAAACAACAGTACCTGTCCAAGTATTTCCATGACCACCGGCACCACTCCATTCTCCTTTGTGAAGCCCTGGAAAGACATGTTCCTGGCAGACCTTGCAGTGCAGATGAAGATGTCTCCGCTGACTGTCTCAAAGGCGACATACTTCATGTCAGGTCGCACCCAGCAGTTGGTCTGCCCGAACATGGTCTCTGGTCTCAGTGTGGCAGCCACCAGATAGATGCTTTTGCCTTTCATTGCACTGTGGGAAGGAAGCAGGAAGGAAGGGTTCAACACTTTACTCCTGTATTAAATCTAGAGTTAGTAGTACTATAGTATTCAAGATGAAAATTATGCATACAAAATGTGTCTGTGGAGTAGTATCCTCCCTGACAAAAGTAACTAGCAGTAAAATATTCAATATTTGTTATTTATTACCTGCTATAAAAGACTTTGGACTTGAATTTTGCTGTGTACGGTTCCACAATCTTCATCTTGATCAGAGTGTACTCCTGAGGTCCGACGCCCTGCAGGTGATGTCAACACGTTAGTCGGAGGCAAATTGACTGAATACATCTCCTAGTTAAAACAAATTCATTTCACCTCATTTAAATATAAGACATGGTTTTAAAAGATTTAGTTGTTTTTCCTGTTCTAAGATTTTTGCCAACTCTAGTAGAACAAGCATTTGCTGAAGTCAATTCAATGTGTGGACTTTTTCCACAACCACACAAAACTGCGGAATGGAATAAACAAAAATAATAGGTCAAAAATAAACTCACTAGTGATCTCCATGGTCAAGGATGGAGTCTCACTAATGAATGCTGTAGCAACTTTCACTGCAGTTTGTTGTAAAATATGGATCTTTCATTATAATTTAATTAGTCAGTCTTGGTCTTATAATTACTAACAGCATGTTAGTGAGCTTGACTAGGGGTGTACTCAGTTAATTTTGTTTTTCACAGTTACTGAAATATTCCATCGACACAGGTGAGTATACCTCTCCTGTCTGCCTGTCATGGTCCATACATGGCTGTCCATCCTTGGGGGAGTAGATGGTGTACCTGCACAGAGATGAGAGCATTCCTATTAGACTGCTAAAAGCTGCAATGTCATCAACACTACTCAAATAATACAGTTCAATATATCATGACAGCTACAAAGATTATGTGCCATAATTATTATATAATGTTGTAGTAGTTTATCAAAATCCCTACTTTCCTGATTTTCCCTATACTGCTGAAAGAAGCAGGCAATGAATGTCTATCTCACCTTTTGCCAAATTTAATCTTTTTTCTCTCCTTCAGTGTGACAAACTGCCACCTGACAAAGGAGTCGTAGAAAGGGTTCACATCTGTGGTGATGAACGAACGCCTCCAGTCCACCTGTGAAGTCACAACATGAAATCAAGATTTAGGCACAATCACTTCAAATGAATAGCTTTAACTAATTATACTCAGGGTCAATACATCTTTGTATAATGTGCATCAAAACATACATTTAGTTGTAGTATTATATTAAATAAAAGAGTGAGAAACAAATATAGAAAGACAGACAAAGATGGTGTTTGCAGGATTCTTGTTTATAGTCACCTTGACACCCATCATTTTGAGGTCTTTAACAGCCAGAGGAGGGAAATACTCCAACCAGTGCTCAGCATTGGCAAAGCTGGAAATCTCTTGGTCATCCAGGCCCAAAGATTTCATGATGTCCCACTGGAAAGTGGCAGTTCCAGATTTGGCTGCTGCTTTACTCTAACAGAGGAATAAAAAAAAGTGTTGAATATTGTGAATGGAAGTATCCCTTTTGAAGGATGAACCAAGTATTATGTGGATAAGAAAGCAAAGAATAAGTCACAAAAGCAACATGATAACAACATAAAGCACCACGTTTTGTCCAATAATTGATTATATCTTATTATCTATTAGAGTTCATCTCAAACACTTCATATTGTAGAGTTAAAATGTTTATATATCTTACTGTTCTTTCAGATGACTAAACACACAGTTTTGTTTTAAAGGAACGCTACGTCATATCGTCTACAGTCATCTTGCAGTGGCTTTGTCAGCTGAAAGAAGATACTGCTCATCCAAGTTCACAGTATATTGCATTTTTACATTTACTTTAAAATCCAAAATTACCATAGAATTTTCACATTACTGAGTTCATTGTTAAGATTCAAATATTTTTTTTATTTATTTTATTTAAAAGAAACATTTGAAAATTGTTTTTTTTTCCAATATGTACATGGAAAATGAAGCCGATATGATCCCTCAGATTCTGACCTTCTTGCCCTTTGCTTTATCCTTGATGACGATTTCATCTGATGTCTTTGGCTTCTCCTTCTCTTCTTCTTCCTCATCTGGAAATTGTGGAGGGTTACCATACAGCTCCATCTCTCTCTTCAGCTTGTCTGCACAGGCCTGGAGAATAAAATATGCATTTATGGATGGAGAACATCAGGACATAGCAGTGTGTGATTGAGGGTTGAAAAAGGTCATTGGCATAGAATACCAGTAAAACATGTAGTACAGGTTTGATGAGTAGCAGTTGGCATTTTGTTTATTTAGTTCTTTAATTGGGCAGGGATTTACAAAAAAGTATTTTAGTGTGAGATGTTTATGTCAGCTCATACATCCTCACAGATTTTTGAGACAATGCCATCAACTACCACACCTAAACGAACAACTATCATACCGAAATGAAAAGCAAAACAAAGACTCACTTTGATTGGCATTCCTGTGCAGTGAAGCCCAAAAGGGAAGAGACATTTTTTCCCTTTCAGAGATTGATAACCAACACCAAACTGCAAAGAAAGACAAAGAGAACGAAAGCAACTCAGACAACAGTAGTCATATGATAAATATTTCCTCCTTATATAACTTTCATGAGTGATGATAGAAGAGATTAGTTTCGCCCTGTTCAACTTTCAGTCTTACCTCACACTTTGACAAGCTGAATGTGTGGCCAAGGTGTAAGCGGCCATTCATGTAAGGGTAGGGGAAGGTGACAAAGTACTTGTTTTTGCTGGAAAGAAGGAAACAGCTTATCAAAATTCGTATTACAGAGCAAAAGCGGTTACAATCTCATATCCCACTCTAAGCGAAGGCTTGTGAGCTAAAAACTACTCAAAGCTTTTAGAGGCAAATGATCACCCTGAGTAAATAAATGGCATCATTCCGCTTAAGCTTGACTTCCATGACTTGTTATAATAAATTAATAAAAGAGATCAGTAGAAAGAGGTACACCTGCAAAAATTTCTGTCATTCATGAGTTTGACAGTTTTATCTATAATGAATTATTCCTGCTGAAACATGTACGTGAAAGACTAAAACTCTTCAGGAATAGAATATATTGTCTTTAATAAATGATACAACAATTGAGCAGATACTCACTTTGTGCTTTCCCCAACTGTTGCCGGTGCATCACACTCAAATGCTCTCTCCTTCTCCCATTTTTCCTGGATCTCTAGCTCAATCTTTCTTAAAAAGTCCAACTTTGCAGTTCCCTTTCTCTCCTGGAAGACAATGAAGAGCAAGATGATAGTTAATTAGACCAGAGCAAATAGCTGCAAAGTGAACATACTACAGATTATTACACGTGAAGAAAACAGTTAATTAGTCTCCTCAGAAAAATAATCAAATTATGTGGAACAGAACAGGACAGACAGACTATACACGTGTTCTACAAGAAAACAGCTGTAATCTCTATTTCAGCTGAGTCTGACTTAGTNATCAAATTATGTGGAACAGAACAGGACAGACAGACTATACACATGTTCTACAAGAAAACAGCTGTAATCTCTATTTCAGCTGAGTCTGACTTAGCTCAAGTCTATTTCTGCAGCTGTTTCGACAACTAGCTCATATTAGCTAACGTGGCTAATAGCTACAGCAAGTTAATGTACTGTAATAAGACATATAAATCACCTCAAAATCAAAATTAATCACTCTAAACTATAAATTATTAGAGCATTGGACCTACCGCCATATCGCCCCAAGCTGCGAGTTGTCTATTAGTCAGTAGTCCGGACAGAAAAGACAAGAGACAGTTTCCAGATTGACAAGTCAAGGGAAACCCACGCCACCGGTGCCCGGCTGACGACACTCGCGATCAGCTTCTCGCATTGCCTTCTGGGATATGTTGTGCGTTAAACTTTTCAGACATTAAATCGTTTACTGTTTAGTGAAGAAGGCTGTCGGTTCCTGTAGTAATTATTTGTCTTATTATACATTTTGAACAAACAAGTGTAAGGCTACGTGTATGAATTTAATAAATCGCGTTTGAATAATTCGTCTTGCACTTGCGTTACGACAATTTGACTTGTGTTGCTATGCCGTAAAACACTTTGTCCGACCTGCAGTAGTGAAGAGAGACAGAAGGCCTTATAGCTTATAAATTTATAGACGATGAAAGCAGGTTTATCAAAACGCACTTTCATTTTATAGACAGTATTATAGTCTTTTTCCTCACGATGATCATAGAGAATGTGGATGCCTTGAAGTCGTGGCTGGCAAAACTCCTGGAGCCAATGTGAGTAGTTGAATTGAAAATGACATTTAGCTTTAGCATGGCTACGTAGCTATGTTAGCAAAGGCTAGCCAGTGGGTTAGCCGGGGTATCAATGTGGGCTTACTAGAAACTGGTGGTAAATTCTTCTTGCACGAGTTAGCAAACGCACCGTGGTCGCTAGCTGGCCCTTTCATTTGCAAAATAAAGAAAAGGAAAAACAGACAGTGGGACTTTGCATTTCTGGAGCAGTGAAACATGTGCACGGTGTATTAGCTTCACTATTTGCCTCACTGTTATTTTAAGATCACGTAGCCTCGTTGGCTCACGTAAATGTAACTTTATCGCAGCTCAAATAGCCAAAGACAGACTGCAACAGTTAGCTCAGCCTGTATCCTGCTGCCTCTAATTAAAATAACTAATAAATCTGCCGGGGATATATATTTATTTTTAGTTATAGACGAGCTTTGGAAACCTTTTTTTGGGAAGCAAATATGAGAATTGTTTGCTATACGTGTTACCATAGTTACTCTGCATGCCTTTCATGTGTTAAATGTTCTAATTGAGGACACACATGCTGCCAAAGAAGGCACATGAATGTACGTATTGATATGAATGTTTAACAAAGTAATCAAAGATGTGAATGTTGTCAATGGTGTTATACACACACTGTTTATTTCAGGCAGTGACAGTCACCCACTGTCTCATACGATAGCATGCTTTTACATTACGGGTTGACAGAGTCCTGTACTTTCTGCTTTACTTAGGAAAAGGGAGGTAATTATGTGTTGTGTGTATAGACTCTAGTTGAATATTAATGAGGTGTCATTGTTCGCTTGTTCATTGACTTTCTTTATCCTTTTCAACTTCTTATTTGAGTAGTTTCAGCTACATGTATCTCCCCTTAATAAGAAGTCCTTTGGGGAAGCCCTATTTGCAATGCATGTTTTATTTAGGTTTTATAGTCTTACTTACAGTATATGAGCTCATTTGTTATGTAGTCACTTATATTGGCTTGGCGCTGTCAGGAGTGCTTACCTGATGTGGCTGTGTTAATTATGTAATTGCCCCAGCACATATTCTTTAAGTGAATATTTTGCATGACACTTGACAATGTTAAGGTTTTGTAAATGAGAAAATAATTAAGCATTTTTTCTGGCGTTTTTTAGTAATGTTGTGTCCTGCAGCCATTTTTAGGGGTGTGACTCCATACATGATCAGTTAGATGTAGTCTCTCGACGCCACGCCCAGTCCATAAATGTTTTGGCAATTTCTTCACTGCCTTTTCCTTGCATTGTATTAATTGTTAATGTAAAACACTGCTCATATAAGGGAATACATGTGTTTTAATTTACAGATGTGAAGCTGACCCCTCTGCATTAGCCAATTATGTTGTAGCACTTGTGAAGAAGGATAAACCGGAGAAGGAGCTAAAGGCACTTTGTGCTGATCAGCTTGATGTCTTCCTACAAAAAGGTATGAATGCCACAGAAAGCTGGGTGACTGCAACATATGATGTTTACTGTAGACGTTATTGGTCAAGACAGTTACGTAGAAGCCATTTTTCCAACAGAGATTTTCGTTGTTTAGCAAATTGGAGAAAAGCATACAGCTTACTTTTCTCTCATATATCCCACAGACAATAGAGACTTTTCAGTTATGTCATAAATCCTCTTGTGGCTGCAGCCGAAAGCTTTATGAACGTCCATCGGTGAAGCTCCATAATGTGATTATTTGCAAATTGTAGTTAAATTTAGGAAGATCAAGTCAGGAAAGGTGCTGCAAATTAAATGTTAATGTTGACCATGAGCAAAGCAGGATTAAGTGTTTTGGGTTTTTTTTTTAATTCAATGCATATTGGCTTTCATTAGTTGGGTAACTGATACAGAGTTGATACAGAAGTGTCAGACTACCTCCAAACACTAAAATGTTATTGATTTAAAAAAAAGTTCACATATGCTAAACTCTAATGCTCTCTTAGCGTCAATAATCCTTTAGAAGTTAGATTTTTTTAGTTAGGATAAGGCCATATGTAGTTTTCATTCAGCAGCAGATATCATTTTTAAAGCAGCATTAGATTTATTTTCTGATCCAGTCTGCAGTACATTGTCACCATCTATCACTTGTGAATCCTTAGGATGGCCACCAGAGGGTGCATTACATTATTAGAAAGCACTTTATTTCTCCTGCAATGTTTCTAGCCTCTCTCATAAGAAGCATAAAGAGATCTTGCATTAACACATCTTTGTTTTCTCTCCTTGCACAGTTTAATGATTAAATTGTTTTACTTTACTTTTTTCATTTACAATACCAAAATCAACCAAAGTCAGGAGTTTAAAACTATTTCCTTTTCTTTTTCTTTCTACAAAGCAACTTCTGATTGAATTTCTGCCTTGTTATTTTTATAAAGCAAATTTTCACTGTTTCATCTTTGTGCTGTTTCTGTGTTTATTCGTTTAGTGTTTCTAAGACTTTGAATATATTTAGTGGTGCCAGGAGCAAAGAAATATTTAATGTTGCGTGATCCAGGAATAATGAAAGTGCACACCGTGCCTTAGGTCTGATTTGCTATTTGAGGGAGAATCAGCAAAGCTGCTCATAATTCCAGTGAAAGATTAAACCTATTCAAATGATTTGTTTTGTT
>JANJYP010017812.1:0-21821 GCA_024605115.1 Rastrelliger brachysoma | reverse complement strand
ATTTCAGAGTTTGTTTGGAACAATTTATGCAATTAAACCTTTTTAATTAACAGAAAACATTTGTAACTCCCTTACCATGTATCGCCGTTACTATGACATATTATTATTAAATGTCTCATCAGTGCCTCAAAATTTGCAATCTTCAGTCATATGATAGAAAAGTTTAAAAACATTTCCATATAAGTTTTTAAAATGTTATATTTTGAGAACAGCATGTTTGATGATGCCGAGTTTCATGTATAAAAACTGGTGTTCATTTCCTGTAAGTCTGATACCGAACACATTTTTGGTTCAAAGTCATATAAAATTTTAATCTAATTATATATGTCATTAATTACATCTAGGCACACACACAGAAAATGACACGGCCTATAACACACTGACCAATGCTCGGAGAGTCTTGTGTCTCTGTTCTCCTTTTACAATATGCTCGAGGAGTCCATGGTTTGTGTTTACAAGAGGGGTCAAGAACTCGTAGTTTGGTGATGAAACTTTTATACTCCTTTTCTAAAGCCTCGATGTGCAGCTGGAACTCTGCTATCTTCCTCTCCGGGTAGTGAGAGAGCTGGGACTGCTGTGATTGGACAAAAGACAAAAACAGACACTACTCATCTTTCATTCAAAAAAACTCATTAGCAACCACTGATAATCTATTTGATGTATTAATAACAATTCACTTACCTGCAAATAATACTCTATTTCGCTCTTGATACTGGGGATCCACTTTTTCACAGAGGAAGCTGAATTAAGAGTAGACTGTGAAAGAAAAGGATAAGTTTAACCCTTTGCCTCAATAAGGACATTTTTGACCTTTTATTTTCTTTACAATTTTTTGCTGTGTTCATGCATATGCCATCAATTTTTAATTTCATCCAAATCAATTATCTATAATACACTGTCTATGATACAATGTCTATAAAAAATGTGAGTCCAAGACTCTTATGGACATTAAAACGACATTTTTCATTGTCTGTGAATTGTTTACAGTCGGAATTTTTGCAACAGTAGGCTACCATACAAAATTATGTGCATTAGATTCCCCTGCTGCTCTCCCCATCTCCTACTTCTGAGTGTTAGACCTTCTCAGCAGTTAGAAGCTGCAACATGTCATTTTGTAATATTTTTGGTTGGTGGTGTGCTGCTTGATTTTTTTGAGGTAAAAAATGTGCTGCAGCTCACAAAAAGGTTTGTGCTAGTTCACAAACTAGAAATAGGGCGCCCATTTCAACTGGTCAACAGTGACATTATGTCATTGATGTGATGTGCAAATGAGTGATGGAAAGCCAATTGGTTTTTCTGTGTGAGGGTGAGGGTGTGTGGGTGGGTGTGAGTGTGTCGTCCCAGTAAGATGCTGCATGTACTTTCTAGTTTTATGTAAGGCAAGGCAAGTTTATTTGTATAGCACATTTTTACGCAACAAGGCAACTCAAAGTGCTTTACATAATGCACATGTAGTGTGAAGTAGGGTTATTATAGTTAACTTTAAAATACAAAAACTAAATAAAAACTAAAATGAACAATGGATAACTAACTACACCTAAACTGAGTTGTTTTTGTTGTAATTTTGCATTCTTTCTTTTTACTGTCCTGTTCCATAAAGCAGGATTACCAATTAAACCAGGCTTATTTCCTTAGTCTGGCTCATTTTCCAGTGCATCCGGTTCCATAAAGCAAGGTCAGCATAGTTCAAACTCAGTTACCAGAAACTTAAGCTGGCAAACTAACCTGGCTATTTGTCAGTCTCAGTCTGAGTTGCTGCATAGATGATCTAATATATTATATGGCTTTGTTACNGCATCCGGTTCCATAAAGCAAGGTCAGCATAGTTCAAACTCAATACCAGAAACTTATGCTGGCAAACTAACCTGGCTATTTGTCAGTCTCAGTCTGAGTTGCTGCATAGATGATCTAATATATTATATGGCTTTGTTAATGCAAAAATATTTGGATAAGAAATCTAATTTTAAATCCATATGTCTTTAACTGCTGTTCAACGTTGTGGTGGAAAGCACTGTTTTAAAAAAATAAGCTATTTATTACTGATTGTAGACATTATTTTAAATGTACCAAAGTAAACTAAGACTTGTCAAATGGATGCATGTCTAGGCATTTCCCTTTTTCTGTAACTGATTATGGTCCAGTCTATATAATGACCTCAGGCCATGTCCTGTTCTTCTGTTAGTCGCGTGTCCACACCTTCAGAGACAGATCAGACCCAATCAATGGAAAAGTAAACTGCTACAGGACATGATGACTGACACATTAGTCATGCCACACAACAAATCAATAATGAAATTTGTTGCTGATGCTATTAATAGTAATCGCCTGTTATCGATTTTATCAAATTGTTGTTGCACTCCTAGTATTTATGTATGTACTGAAAATAAATGTGTGTGTGCAGCTACAAATGGAGAATTTGTATTGTCTTGCATGTACACACACACGCACGCTTTCACTCATGTATTCACGCACACACAGGCTCTTGAACACACAAATAATAAGTTACTCAGCTTTGAACATTAAAAAACTAATTGTATTATGTAAACAATCTAAATGAATAGTTATTATCAGGACTGTTGTTGGTTGGGAAAATAGTTTAAAGTGAAAGATAATATTAATTCATAACATCTTCGCGGCTGTCTTGTCACAGACATTTTTATCACTTAAGCATTTGTAGTTTTTTTTAATGAAGCACAAAAGTTAAACATTTGAGTTTAAGTGAAGGAAAGAATGAATAATTCATAACTTTTTCATTACCAGCTTAGGTCTCCGCTCATGTACATTTTTGAGTCGTCCCTCTGTATGAAAAAAACAAAAACATTTAAAGTAAACGCAAAGTATTTACTCAGCATATGATACTGTATGCTAACTGAGAGGTGGAAAAGTAAGATTATTTATTACAAGGCCAGTTATTAAGATATTGTGAGAACATCTATTCCAAATTTCCTATTGACAGGCGATTTGTCTTTTTCTGCTTAGTCTTTCTTTTTTGCAGTTCCAGTAACACTTGTTAACACAACTGTAACGTTAGCTAAAACCAAGCTAGCTGACCGTGCAACAAGCAGCGACTGTCTGCAAAATATGAATGAAATAGCAGTTTCTGTTAAACTACAAGCCGCTTTACCCTCTCTCTCTTTCTGCAGCCACAGTCTGTTCAGTCTCCCTTGTTGTTTCTCCTCATTTCTTGCCATTATAAACGACTCCAGAAAGTCTGCACCAGCATGCAGCACCACCGTATCCCTCTGCACTGTACACAACAAAGTCACGTGATACAGAGCAGCCTGCACGTTTTTTCTGCCAAAAAACTTTATTAACTACAAATTCTCATACAAATCTGTCTTGTGGCTCAGTTTGCCACCGATTTGGGTCAATTGATCTGATTCAAGGGGCAAGTTGATACATCTGAGGGTCAATTAACCACTGACCTTTTCAAATTTAAACTAATACAAAATTTACTGCTTTCAGGAAACTTAATTTAACAACACATTGTTCTTTCCCAATTTTTTTTCTTAAACATAACTGTAGCCTAACAAACAACAAAGTTTGATTTAAAGAGTATTGGCTCAATACTGATGTGACTGATGTGTTGCTCCCTCCTTGCAGTCCCCCAACTTTTTGAGGTTCAGGTAGCATCAGCACATCAATTCATGGGAAAATTGGCACATTTTCATTGAATGCAAAGGTGGGGTTTTCCTTCTTCCAACCAGTGGTCCCAGCTTCTTCTGAGAAATCTTGCACTTATTTCATCACCCACAAAGCTCTCAACTACACCAATGTAATGTTATCTTCTGCATTTGGTTTCAAACTTGACCAGAAAAAAAAAATCACCAACTGACAGATTTGAATTTCACTTTCTGACTCACTCTCATCCTCAGAATTCTCATACTTCTTGGTTTGTTTCTTAAGCTTTTCCTCCTTTTCCTGCAATGTTTTTTCTTTGATAATACTTCCTCTTCGGCTTGTGTCTTTTCACTTCACTCTATCCAAAGGCTGTAAGTGATGTAATATGTGGGGTGGAAAGGTGAACTAAATGGTAATAAAGGATTAGCAAGATGAGATAGTCAGATGAGTAGTTGGTGTGCTTGACCAGATGTTTAGGAACTTTGCAAAGATATCTTCATTGATCCAGCCACATTAAGTGGAGGTTCCAAAATGATCCTGTTGGTGCTCCTGTAATGAAGAAGTCCCTGTATCGAACCCTTGGGAAGATAAACATGTGAGGGATTGCACTTCCAGTAGCACTGACTCCACAGACTGGATGTTGTGGCAGTATTGCTTTTTGCATTATGATGCTGCTGCTATAGGACCGAGCCCTTATGGCTATAGTCAGTTGCAATTTCATTACTACGTTTTAAAAAGTATCTATAATCAATAATCATGTTAGAATGTGTGCTGAAATGGTTATGATTTATTCCTGAACACTCAGGAGTTTCATGTGAAAAAGAACCCAGTCTACAGAAAAGCACAAAACAGTTAAAAACAACTTCTTATTAGGGTAGTGTAAGATAGTGGAATGTAGGAGTGATGTTATTCATAAAGCAAGATGTTTGAAAGTTTAATTTCAGGTCACATTCAAGGACGAGGTCAAGAGGAAGGCCAGTCAGAGGAGGACACCACACCCTTGCACATTTTATATCTATAATAGTATAAAACACACTTGATCAGGGAAAGACAGGTGGTCAGAATGCAGGCTGACTAACTTCTGTTGTTTCTGTTATTTGTTTCTGTAAATTTACAATGAAATATTACACTTGAATACCTAAAAGAGTTCCGTGACTGATAAAATTGTAAGTTGAAATATTGGCTCACTTTACCCACAACCAGCATATAAAAAAATGGTTAGTTTGCTACTTCAGGCTAATCATTTGCTAAATGATTAAGATGGTTTTATACATTGGCCATTCACTAAAATGTATGATATAAATCTTTAGGCCTGAATTAATTAGCTTTAAGATAAGTCATTACAACTGAAAACTAGAAATTTTACTTTGACCAGCAAAAAAGTCGCACAGGTGATAAAACACAGGTGTGGTTTAGACTGAGGTTTTGCATTTCTACTTGTGGTAATTGATTCTGTGCAAACTATTTTCTGACACATATATTTATTGCATACACTCAAATGTAATGTCATTACATTTGTTACATGTTCAAGAGGTCATATGTGTGAATTACAGTTATTGTTGCAATATAGCATTAGCGATTTCTTCTGAAATACTGTAGCAATGCAATGGAAAAATACCCACCATGACCTACTTAGGTGGCCAGTGGTTTTGGTTTAAAACCTTTTTGTACTTCACACAGAGAGAAATACGACAGGAAATTAAGATGTGCATGACATTAGCAATACACATAAAACAACCATAGGCCCTATGGACCCCATTTCTCCCACAGTCTGTATAAGTAAGTAATTAGTTGTTTTTTGATTGACTTTCTCTCCCAATTCTCCCAAGACCCTTGTTCCCAACATCTTTCAAAAAGAGTTTTTGTCACTAACTTCAGTCCACTGTCTGTTATCAGTCATTTTACACAGTAAGGTAATATGGGTTTCAGATGAGTAATTTGTGTTTTACAATGTTAAATTTTGTTGAAGGGTTTCAGTCCTTTTGTGATGTTTTTAAAGAATTTTGTGGTAGTAGGGCAGATTATCTGCTTAGTTGCACTAAGCAATGAGTCACCAGACACTCTCAAGTTGAGTTTGAGAGGAAAAAATGGTTCTGTCGTTAATGATTTTTTTGTATAATTTGGCCCACTTTTGGGTTTGTGTGTGTCTGTGTAGGTGTGTTTGTAAGTGTATGTGTGACCACAGGAAATTGTGACTGTCACCATTAACAGAGAAATTTCACATCATCTGTATGTTGTAAAGGCTCAGTATCAGTGTATGTCAGCTTGTGGTTACCTGAGTAGATGGTTTGTTCGGGGTAAGTGAGACCGAGTGCATAGAAGGCCTGACACTGGTCAATTGTGATGGAACAGGAAAGGACTTAAGTTTCATTTTACAGAGAGGCTGTAGATTGCATTTGATTGTCTTATCTAGAGCTCATTTTTTCCTCTGTTCCATGAATACTTTGTCACTGTTTCACACATACACCTACCTGTTCACATCTGTTCAAAAGTTTCCAGTGCCACACATCTTCTACTCATTATTGTGGCACTTGCATCCACACTTCATGCATCCAGGGAAAGCAGACAGCTGCTAATCCAGCCCTGGATATAGTGTATGTGAAATACAGTATAATACATATTTGACAGCACACAGCAAAACTTGTTTTCATCAAAATTAAAAATAAAAGTTTGAAAACACAGAAAGTTGAGCAGGTAGCACTAAACAACAGCTTATATGGGCAAGAATGTCATTAGTTTTGCAGGTATTTGGTCATAAATTAAAGTATTGGACAAACTGCAATTTAGACCAGATGATGGTGCTGAGCGGAAAGTCATGATATTAACTACATCACAATTGATCCTGCACGCAGCATGAATATTTGAAGCAGAAGTTATAGCAATAGAAATATAATGATATTTTGCTTAGAAACACAAAGTAAACTGCACAGTGGCATCAGAATAAAAACCAGGGAATCTGCACAATCATTAGGAAATAATCCTCTGAGGACCACAAATGTCTATAGACTTTGCTTTTAAAATGTTTGTTTCTATGTGATAATTTATTTAAAAAACACCTTTCACAGCATATGTTGTGGACTCATATGATTTCATTAAAGATGAGACTCCATTAAGTTAAGGATAGATAAATGGTAACATTAATAGCTTACTTGTTCTCCTAACCTCCGTTCTTCTATTTGATAAGAAACATCTTTCTCTTGAGCAAAGTTGTAATTTTCTCATGTTCAGGTGTGTCTCCACTCTCTGCTACCTGCAGTGCTGTCTTCTCCATGTTATTGGTAGCATACAAATTTGCATTCTTTCTCTGCCCCATGAACCCAGTTTGCACCCAGTTTACTAGTCTCTTTACTACCTCTTGGTGTCCACCTCGTGCAGCACAGTGCAGAGGAGTGTCTTTACTCTGATCTGTGGCATTGATCTTTGCCCCAGCCTCCAGGAGTAGTGCAGCCACACTATCATAGCCCTGTTCAGCTGCCACATGAAGTGGCGTTTTCCTCCATGTGTTCCTCTCCTCTATCCCCTTGTCGTTAAGTGACTGTAGAAGAACTGACACCACACTGGCATGCCCGGCAGCTGCTGCACAATGCAGAGGCGTGGAACCATCCATGTCTTTAGCCTGTCTTTTTGCCTTGTGGGACAACAGTGAAGTCACAGCATCTACTTTTCCCTCCATGGCAGCCACATGAAGGGCATTTTTTTTCTCATTATCAGTGATGTTTGGGTTGGCTTTGGCTGATAGCAGCAGGTCCACTACACAATTGTCTGCTTGAGAAGAGGCTGCCCAGTGTAGGGCTGTCCTTCCTTGCCTGTCTTTCACTCCAGGGTCTGCTTTGCCTTGTAGGAGCCTGATCACTGTCTCTGCTTGACCTTGCACACTTGCTAAATGCAGAGGGGTCAACCCATCCTGGCCTATTGCATTGACCTAAGGAAATGGCACACAACTCTCAATATCAACAAACATACTGCAAATATATGCAAAATTAACCAATTACCAAGTGCTGTGACAAGTACCTGTGCTCCAGCTCTTAACAACAAACCAATGATGTCTGGCCTTGTACACTGAGCTGCCAGATGTAGAGGGGTTAGTGCATTAGGTCCAGCTGTGTTGGGGTCTAATTCCTTTTCCAACAGTGTCTGCACGATGGACACATTGCCACTGTGAACAGCCAGGTGCAATGCTGAGGAAAGATTGGATAAAGTAGCATCCAGTTTGGCCTCTTTTGCTACTAGAACTCTGAAAGAAAAGAAAGTTACCAGTGATTTCCTGCATGCATCAACATAGACTGCACTACTTTTCACTGGATGTGTCACCGGAGTGTCATTTATGCCACTAGATTATTTTGAGTAATCCTGTAATCATTTATATTAAACATATTGACTGTCGATTCCTCTATCAAAGATTTCAATAAAATGAAAGAGAGATGGTTCTAAAACTAGGAGAATGTGTTCAATTGCCTGAATCACAAAATAGTACCTTATTGACATTCTGGCAATCCAATAATCAATATAGTACTGTTAAAGCTCTACCTGTAAATTTTATCATTGGAGTCTTTTTGTGGATTATCTCAAGATGGGTACATAAATATGTGCCGGTTTTATGTTTTGTCTAACAGAGTTTTGAGTGGGAGGGAGATTACTTTGTGCAACTGCTCCATGTACATTCATCTTGTTAAAAATGTCACTGATAAAATCCTAACCCTTAGATTATTTGAAGCTGTCAAAGAAAATACTTTGTATCATCATTGCTGTAGGATGTTACCTGAAGACTTCTGCATGCCCCAGCTCAGCTGACAATAAGAGAGGGGTGTATCCTTGTTTGTCAGACATATTTACATTTGCTCCATTGTCTATCAGAGCAGCTACCACTCCACACTGATTCTGTCTGACAGCTGAGAAGAGAGCAGGAGCCAGCACATCTTCACTCAGAGCTCCTCTGGTGTTAGCTGTGCATTGAATATGATATAATTTAATGATCACAGGTTTATGCTCTCTCAAAAAAGCAAAGAAACATGATGAGATATTTGCTTTTAATATCATGAATTGAAAATACTCACCAAGCAGCAGACGGAGAATTGATTCTTGATTTAGCTTAATGGCCTCATTTATAACATCATAGTCCACTTTAGCTCCTGCATTTAGAAGGACAGTCACTGTTTTCTCATTGCTCCGGGCAACTGCATAAAACAGAGCTGTTTTTTTATGGTTGTTTCTGGCATCAACAGCAGCCCCGTTCTGCAGAAGCATCTCAGCCAGCCTCCAGTTGTCTTCCATGGCTGCCATATGGAGAAACTTGTCCTGTGTATGGCTTTCCAACTGTTTTGCCTCATCCTTTACAAGAAGTCTAACAAAATTCATGTCCTCATTTTTTGCTGCTAAGTGAATAGGTGTTTTGTTTTGCAGATCCAGAGAGTAGATGGGGGTCCCAGCATTTACAAGGGCTTCGCCTATCTCAGTGTGACCCCTGCTGGCTGCTCTGTGCAGAGCTGTGTGGCCCCTCTTATCTTGCAAGTCCAGTCTGGCTCCTCTACGCAGCAGGAGCTTAATAATCGATAGATGCCCACGCTCAGCAGCTACATGTAGTAGGGTCTCATTGGAGGAATTAACAATATTGATGTTAGTGTTGCTTAATAGATCATCTACCAGAGCCACCTTCCCATCTGAAACAATCATGTGGATGAGGCTTTCTGATGTGCTTTGTGCTGCTTCATGGTCCTCTGATTTTACAAATGGCAGAGTGCTTCTGCCTTCCTTTTGAATGATAGATGTTTTTGTGTCTGACGTGGCGAAGAAAGTCTTCTGAGTCTTCTTAGTGTCAACAGGATCAGTGACATTATCCATTCCCTCCTGTTCCCTCTCCAGCAAATATCCAATTAGCTGTCGCCTCGTGTCTCTGATTGGTTCATTCACACTCCCCACATAAGTCTTGATCCGCTGATACAGGGCAGGTTCTGCCACCATGAGACAGGGATGGAAGAATTTCCGACATGCCCTCTCACCCCTGGCCTCCAGGATGTCCAGGAGCCTTGAATTCTGATCTTTATGTGTCCTGATAGTTAAAACAATTGATCTTTTGGCAGCTGTCATCACCCCTTCTTTGACAAGTTGCTCCAATAGATCCTCAGTATGTGTGATCCCATAAATCAGATCTCTTCTCTTCAACCGGATCACATCCACAGCATAAGGATTGATATAGGTTGATGCTGCCTGAACATCAAAATCTTTGAGTTTACTCATCATTTTAAATGAAATCTTAACCCTTATAGCACGCTTTTACGTATTGGTTCAGCTTATGGTTCTGGATGTGTGTGTACTTTTTCCTTTATTGCTAAGTGAAATAGCTCACCCTAGCAACGAAATACACACAGAATCCATTCATCATACAAATCTGTCCAGCTCAACCTGTCCTTTGTGAGATTATGTGACAAACTAATTGTTATTTTGGTTATTTTTTCACAAGCCTAGCAGCAGTGCTACATTGTTATACTGTAATTTGAGCTCATAATTCATTGTTTCTTATAATGACATTCATTAGAAAGAAATTTTAATATTTGAATGTGTCAAACACTAACCACAATAACAGGTGTGGAAATTTAGTGATGTATGTTTTTCTGAGGTGGTGCAACAGACCGAGATAAAGAGACAGAATGAGCACCCATATGTTTCTGCATGAGTGAGCCTGTGTGGGTGCAAAAATGGTGCAATCCCTGGGTAACCCCATTCTGGTCAACCTCTGAATCACACCTCGCCTTTATGGCAAAGGTGACAAATAGCCCATTTTTTAATGATGTTATGGAATCTTAAAACAAAAACAAGCTCAACATTTTCTGGTGTCAAACATAATCAGTGGTGGAGGTGGAAGGTATTCTGATCCTTTGCTTAAAGTAAGAGCATTACCTTACTGTACAAATACCTACGATCAAGATCTTACTTAAAGTAAATATCAACAAAATGTCCTTAAATATATCAAAAGAAAAATTACTAGCCGTTTTCAGTGTTATATGCATTAACGTGTAAGCACCATTTAATGTTATAACTGGGTGGTAGAGGTCATTTCAGTTCATAATAAAGTGAGTCCATAAGACTGCGTCATATTAAGATAGTTACATATTTTGTATGTAAAATATTAACCTGCAAAGTAGCCAAAACTAATAGAGCTGTCAAATAAATGTAGCACAATATATAGTGTGCTAGCCTACAATATTCCCCTATAAATTGCAGTGAAGTAGAGGGGGTAAGTACAGCAGTTCAGCAAATGCTGTAGTCACGTTACAGCGCATAATTAGTAGGCTAGTAAACATACAGTTGCTGCAGTGTTAGATATGGTTTTCACCGAGGTTCTTCTTTTTATTCACTTTTACTTTTTGACGTCCAATGGGATACGCTTAGTTGGTGTTGTAATCTTTTCATTGATTTGCCCTTGGGGAAGCAAGTTCAATCTTTGGATAACTTCTCAGGACGCTCCGTATGGTGCAGATTACAGAGTCGCTTCACTTCCCGTAATACACGCCTCCTCCGTCGTGACGTAGATCTTCCGAGCGTTCCCTCCTTATATGGTAGAGAAGGACTCCTCTTTCCGGAATGATGTCATACTGCCCCAAGTTTGAGAAATCGGAGAGTAACTTGAAGCAGGTTTGTAATAAAATTAGAACAGAAATACACACAATAATAACAATAAAAAATAAAATAAAAATATATAGAATAACCGGATGTTTGTGTCTGTTTTGTAATACATTAATCAAAATAGGCTTTCCCTCAAACCACTACCAGTGTTCTTTTTGTTTATCATTTCATTGTTAATGATATTATAATAATGTTGAATCGGACTGACAACATTTAATTCATTTATGTCTTTATTAAAATTAAGAGATAGATAAACGGTTTAATAGTTGGATTTATTTGACACAGTGCTTTATGTAAATATTACTTGTAGATTCAGGATATAATCAAATATTCACAAAGAAAAGAAAAAAAAACAAAGAAAAGAACAGTATGGTCAATCAGTAGGCACTACCTAATGGGTTTATGAAGCAGATTAATTTTTACTTCATTTTTAAGATTAATTGTGTATCAAGATCAGACTCAAAATAATCCAACACGTTTTCATAGTATTTTGTTTCTTTTCTTGAAATCATGACAGATGTATTTGAATTTATGCTCAAAGTAACAGAGATACAATGATTGACGGTGTCAAGTAATTTGGTCTATGTCGCCATCTAGTGTTTCATTATGAGAAAGACACACTGTATACAATATGTAACCTGTCCACCCACATTCATCAGTTGTAGTTAATATTTACATGAGGCTTAAGCTATAGGTTGGTTTTATCAACCAAAGTTTCCTGACCTTCAGGTCTGTGTTACCCCACTTTGCACTTTTCTAGCTTCATAAATTTGAGGTATATTTTCATAATTTAATCTTAATATTAATAATATGATTTTAATATTTAAGATATTTTATTTTTAAACAGGTCATAACTGAAAGTATTGGGCTGTGTTTAACATTTATCATGATTAGAAAGTAGAACCTGTAATAATTATGTTTGTTTTCTTGTGTCAATCTCTGCCAGTGATTTTTAATAGAGATATCAGATTCTAGTCTTCTGTTTAGACACATGGTGGTGAAGATATTCTTTCATTTGTTTACAATGTTGTTTGTAATTTTATACTATTTTTTCAGAGGATTGTTTACTGCATACTTGTTGAAAGTACATCATAGCTCATGACTTATGGATATACTGTAGCTACATGATGATATGATTTATCTAGAACACAGTCACCCACAAAACCACAATGGTTTATTTATTACAGTCTATTGGGATACATCTTTATTTTTTCAGATTCTTGTGGATTTTGTTTCACATGTGTTGTTACACATGCTGTTATTTCACATGTTGGGGCTTTCTTTGTTTACAACAGGTCAGGAAGTAGTGTTGAAAAACTGAATGATGCAATAGCATGAAGGATAGGCTGTGATTTTCCTTTTATTATATATCAGATCAGTAGTTCTCAAACTTTTCAGAGACCCTTAATTGACTAAATGAACAAACCACACAGCCCTTCTAAATAAGTTTTTTTGCTTTTAGATGTTTTATTACACAAGGCAGCTATATGAAACCTATGACCAAACTAGTCATACTTTCTGTATATTGTGTTACTTATGAATTAAATTACAGTATAAAAATAAATGATTCCCCTTTTTGCTGGGGACTCCCTGGAAACCCCCTCCAGGACCCCTGGGGCTCCCCAGACCCCACTTTGAGAACCACTGCTAAAGATGTCATACCTCAACCTTAAATCTTTCACAGTGTTGTAGTTACAATGTTATACAGTAGTGCCAACACCTGAGAACAAAGAGAGGTATTGTCTAATAACTTCAGGACTGTGTGTATAGAGACATTACGTGGAGATCTGAGACCTACACACCGATTTACAGAATTGGCATCTGTTAGCAAGTGAGATAGGTCTGACAGCTGAAACACAATCACTTACCCTGGATCAATACTAGCACTAATGGAATTTACCTTGAGGTACTGAACTAGCAGCTCTTGCAACATGTTGCAACATGTTTTATTGTTTGAGCTCCTGACATGGCACACCCACTTTTTTTCTGTCACACACTTCCAAGAACACAGAGACAATGTTGCTGCAATTTATCTGGTTTATTTTCTTAAATATTGATTAGTTTCCGAAGTGCTCAGAAAACAAACATAAAAAATTATACAGTATTCTTATTACAAATGGTAAACATAAGTACTCCAAGTTGATCTTATATACATATAACAATGAGTGAAACCCCATTACACAACTTTAGAAAAAAACAAGTAAATCTTGAAGCTTTTCTAACTTAATTTCTTACAATAAGAAAAAAGTACGTTGTACTGTAACTTAGAAGTTAGGCAGCTTTGTTACAACTTTTCAGCCGTTTAGAGTTGGCCAACACGCCCAAGTTTGAGGCCATTATGGCTACAGCAAGAAAAGTCTCTATTGCAGGTTCATAAATCCTCTAATACTGAATTTCTCCTTTGATGGTCATGACAAGGTCCATGCAGAGCTGGGTGTAAATCAAGAAAACTTCAGTCCCGTCCAGTTCTGTAAAAAAAAAACAGCACGAAACAGAAACGGAAAGGTATCCTGCTTGTTGCCATGCCCCCTCTGGTTCATGGTTACTGTCACTGTCCCGAGCCCCTCTCTGGGACGCGCCACCGGGGAGCCCGTGGCACTCAGGAACTTTTTGTGCGGCCCCGGGTCCTGCCAGTGTCGCGCCACATCATCCCAAATCCCGTCACGATTTTGGGAGATACAGCCACTCACTATCACAGGAAGCGTCCGTCTCGTTTAACTACAGTCTTTTCTCTCTCCGCCGCCGCTGACACCTCAGAAGGTCTGGAGCTGCTGCGTTAACATGAGCTGGCACCCGCTGTTGACGTGGTTCATCA
The DNA here is from genome assembly GCA_024605115.1 of Rastrelliger brachysoma. Lineage (NCBI taxonomy): Eukaryota > Metazoa > Chordata > Actinopteri > Scombriformes > Scombridae > Rastrelliger > Rastrelliger brachysoma. The sequence goes on along the minus strand of JANJYP010017812.1, from coordinate 7,765 downwards.
CCTTCTGCTTCAGCTGGGCCACCTGCTCCCGCAACATGTTTGCGGTGGACGCAAGCTCGGAGTTTTGGGACTTGAGGGTCTTCACTTTGTCCTCCAGCCTTGAGATCCTCTCCAGCTTCCTCTTCCGGCATTTGGATGCTGCGATGCGGTTCCTCATCCGCTTTCTTTCGGCCTTGATGCGCTCCTGGCTCTCCATGTCAATTGGGGAGAGAGGAGGGGTCTCTCCCGGCATCTCGGGCACGGTCTGCGGCTCCTCTTTCAGCGCCGTGAGCCGGGGGAGTTGGGCGGTGGAGGGTTGCCCGTAGATGGGGAGCTGAGGCGGGGCTGCAGAGAATGACATAGTTGGGGCTGAGGTGGTGTAACTGGGTGCTGAGACTGTGCTGATGGCTGGGTTGAAAGTGTTCAAGTCCTCATAAACCGGCGAGTCAGAGCGCATGGCACCGTTGTTATTGTAAACGGTGGCGCCGGCAACGGAGGAAACAGGCGGCAAGGCAGTGTTGACACCGGTCTGGGCAGCTGAAGTGACACTCACGTTAGGTGTGCCCGGCATGTGCTGGTGGTGGAGCTCGGCCAGGGCTCGGACGAAACCCTCGGCGAAGCCCTCCTGCTCGTCAGTCACATTCTTGGGACACAAGAACTGGGTCGGGGTTGGCGTGGTGGTGATGAGCCCGTTGCTGGACTGGATGATGAGCCGCTCGAGCTCCGGGGAGGCCAGCTTCAGTAAGCCCACATCGGGGGAGGTGAGGATGTCGCTGGCTTTTGGCCGGAGGTGAGGTTTCAGAGAGCCCGCCGGGTCGGACAGGTTCAGTGTCATGTTGTGTTTCAGCGCTGTGGGGTTGCTGTATCCGTAGCCGGCGTTGTCGTGCTGGGAGAAAGCGTTGAGTGAGTCGTCATAGAAAGTAGTTTCCATCTTGGTATACATAGAAGACAAAACAAAAACAATAGCTACAAAGTCTTCTATAAAACAACTTTTCGTCCCCTCACTTCCTCCTGGTTATCAGCTGAAGGAAAAACACTGGTTTCCCAACGTCCTCTCTGTGCGTAAAAACTTCCAAACTTTGAGTGCGCACTTTCTTGACACAGGAATCAGGACTTACTTCTTTCAGCCAGCGAAGATCGTTCAGATGTAACAATTCAGAAAGCTTTAGTCACTATATCCAGACTTTTTACTAAAGTCTAACTCTTCTCGTCAGGCAGCAGTGACTGCGGTGCCTTCTGTATCTCTGTGGCTGTGTATATACTCTGAGTTGTACAGCGTGGAGGCAAACCTTATCTGCTGCCGCTGCCTCTCTAAAAATAGCCATGATGTCATGACGGGGCTCTCCCATTGGCTGGAGGGCGTGACGCGGGGCGGAGCCCAGCCCTTCAGATAAGGTTCGTTGCCTTGACGACCACCGAGAAGATTCTTAATCTCGCGGTGGATTGTGGGATGAGGTAATGCAGTAAGGAGAGCGTAAACGCCATGAGCGCAGTGCATTGTGGGATGACGTATTGTTTTTGAATATCTGGTTGCCCGCTTTACTGTCAGTGGCGGGACAGCCTGTGTAAGGACAGCGCCGCCTTCTCAGGATTATTCTCTTATAAAATCTCTATTATACCCTTACTTATCACACTGTCACTATTTAACAACACTTTTTACTCTTTAAATTAATCCAAAAAAGGTAATTTAAAGTATTGTTGGAAGGTCTTTTCTGTGTTAAATACTGAAAAAAAACTGAGTGTTATAATAATAGTCTATATAATAATGTAGCCTAACCAAGTTAAATGGAACAATGTATTCTCTATTGTAGAGCCTACAGTGAATCCTATTTTCTATTAGGCCTATATGTTACTCTATAATTAATTAATTAATTAATTAATCCTACAGTAAATGAAAATGACTCCACCAACTTTCTCCTCTCTTCCTCTTTGTTTGTCTGTTCTTCTCCACGTGTAGGCTATCTAAACGGGCATATAGCATTAACAGTAACTATCAAGTTCATTCAGCCTAACCAAACTCAAGATCATCATTGGGACATATGAAACATGAGTGCAATCATATCAAAGATGCATGTCTCCATTCATAATGTGTGGCAGGAGCTTAAAAAAGTATGAAAAAGCAGAAAATTATTATTCTATTCTTTAGATAAAGTTGTGTGCAAGCAAGAAAACATGGAAAAAGTGAATGAAAACAGTCACATGAAAACAAAATAGACTTGTTTCCGTGTGTGTGTGTGTGTGTGTGTGTGTGTGTGTGTGTGTGTGTGTGTGTGTGTGCGCGCACTCAGTGGAAAGTGTTCAGACTGTCATTTTGCTTCACAGTCGGAGATGTCACGGTGGTCTTTGGTTGGTGGTCTCATATAAATTGTCCTTAATAGCACACATACACAAAACACTCCCCACTTGGTTTTCACTATACTGTTTATGCTGAAGGAGTTAGAATTTGACACTCAGGCAGGTTAATACAAACACAGACATATTTTTCAGGAAATGCATTAAAGCTCCGTTTATTACCAGCAATGCAGAGCCAAGTCCATCTTATTGAGTCATGTACTACCAACCTGTCTTTCTTTCCTTCAACGCATTTGAGTATTACAGTAATGGAGACAGATTATATCACTGATCGGAATGGCTACACTTAAAACTTTTTATTTCCTCTTCAACTACAAATTGTTTAAAAAAAAGAAAAAAGAAAAAAGAAGATCTCTAAACGTATGTTCCCCCTCATAAAGAACAAGTACATTTCCTATTATCCATGTCAGAGTGTGTAATTAGTGTAGTGCAGTCCATTGTCCCTTGGCCCTTGATAAGAAATCACTGCTGGTTTAATGGCAAGAGGTTAACTGGTGTGTCTTACGTGTTCCCCTTTAGTTCTCCACACTCCCACTGTCTGGGTCATCTTCTGCCCTGCCAGCTTTACTGCCCACTATCTCCAGCGCACCACGTCTAAATATGTCCCCCCTGTGTGACAAGTAAATCAGTCCCTTGGCGCTGGCTGGCTCAGAAAGGCACCTAAGGAGGGTGAACTGGATCATAAAACACCGCCATAGTCTGACTTTTTATGGCTGCTGATGTTGTCTTTATGTACTGTTGTATAAGTCAAACTGTGGCAATCAATAAAGTCAGATAGAATCTGATCTAATTGGTTGACTTGACTGATCTTTAGCAGCTTTTTTTTTTTAATTTAAATGCTTAAGAGGAGATAGCTTTGTTATATGGTAAATGCAAGGGAAAGGTTAAGGAGAGTCTATATGGTCTGTACTCCTCCAAATGCTGTTTTCAGTTTAATTCACGTTCACCTAGTTTTCTAACTATCACTCAAGCAATGAAAGAAAAGGAAGCAGAATAAGGGCAAGTTGTTTAGAGGCTTATTTATACTCAGTGTATTCTGAAATATTTATTCACTCATTCATCTATTCATGACTGCTTTTCTTCTTAATTAAAGCACATGAAAAAATCATAAGTAGGTGGTCTAGTGCCCACCACCTGAATGATTCTCACGTATGACTTCATCCATTGTACCAAATACACAAACTAGGTTAAGGTAAAACATATGATGTCATTTAAAGTTATTATCTCATTTAAACTGATGCTCTTTTCAGTGCCAAATCCCATGGCAAAAGACAGGCTTTGGTAAATTCTGTTTTATATACTTTCAAATAGTGTTTAATACAGAACCCTTAAATGTTTCAATATGGCTGAAGCGCCAGATGAATTGGGTCTGCTTTTCTTCCCTGGTCGCCATGCGTGAAGTTATAAAGGGGGTAACCACACAGTGTACTAGCTTGCCAAAGTCATTTTCTGTGTAAGAATGTATGGTGAGCATTAGCATTGAGGAACCCTACTGTTTAAGTGGCTATTCAACATGGAGTATCCCGCTGTTGCACTGGATCAGTCTCTGGACATTTAGTCATTTGTGGTCACATGCTGTACTTACTCAGTATTGTCCTCATTTATTGTAGGCTGGATAGAACTAGAGGCTTAGAGATGTAGTTAAAGCTAAATTAACAATGTGAGAATTTGTGTGTTGATTGTCACAGATTAATTATTTAAAAGCTCTAAATCAGGCAGCAGGCCATATTTGATCGATTTTAGCTGGTTCACTGTCCCCAGTTGCTGTGTCTCTTTTGTGAGTACTTCTGATTAGTGGAACTAGTTACTCTGCTCTTATTAAATTGAATAATTTCTGGTTTGCTGAGAAAACTGAAAGTTTGATTATACTTAATTTTGAAATCTGATGTGCTTGCACTTGAGTATTTCCATTTTTACTTGTGTGACTTATTATTTTCCAACTTCCCTAAAGTTCAGAACGAAACATCTTACACCACTACATTTAATACTCAGTTCCATTTACTTTTTTACAAATGGAGATTTCATATAAACAATTATAATCATATAGAATATAAAGAATTGCTACGGTTGAAATGTGACGTCAATTTAGTTACAGAGTCATTGAATAATTTTATTTTTGATACTTTATTTACTTGAATAAAGAACCTGAATACTTCCTCTGCTGCTAGTGGCAAAAGAAATCTGTAGAGCAGGATAATTTAGCATTAATATATTCAGCACTTCAGTAAAGGTCATTTGCCAACTTCCATCCCTCTCAGAATTATAGTTAATATATGGCTCAAGCTGCATTCAAGAAATGCATCTGTTTCCTACTTACCATCATTTGGTAGAAGCTATTCATCAACTACAATCCTACTGAGAATGCATGGAGCTGATTAGCAGATGTCGACAGAGGAATGAATATAAGAGTTTAACAATGTTGATAGTGTTCAGCTGTCCACACTGACACTTCCAGGATGTTCATTTATAAAACAATTTTAAACTACGTAAAGGTTAACAAATCTCAGACAGTTATCGCTATCTCACGTGCATCTGTCCCATATTTTAAAGTTTTTTTAAAATAACTCTACATTTGTTATTCTAAACAATGGATCATTGCTAAATTATCTTCATTTGCTCTGTATCTCATTGTTCCCCTTGTTTTATTTCCAAGATTAAGAATCAACACACTCTCATACAAACTCACCATGTTTTACAATCACTGTGTTCCTGCTCAGCTGCATCCTGACCTGCACTGATTTGAGTTTTCTAGTCTTTAGCCTTTCCTCCCATCAGCCCCAGTCCCTGCCTGTTGCTGAACTTTTTTTTCTATGCCATTACCTCCCCCTCTCTCCTGGCTCTCACCTCTTTCACTCCCTCCATCATGAAATTAACTCTGCACTATTTTGCCTTCTGGACTGAATCCCAAATGTCTTCCACTCCCCCACACATTTTGTCTTTTTCTTATCTTTCTCCTCCTCCTCTCTCTCTCTCTCTCTCTCTCTCTCTCTCTCTCTCTCTCTCTCTCTCTATTTCTCTTTTCCCCTCTCTCTCTTATCCCTCTCCCTCTCATCTTACTCCTATCAGTGGCCGTCCAGGCAGCAGGATTTCCCCTGTGATGGAAACAGGCTGCGGCCTGGTTGTATTGTTTCAGCAGTTCTTTTCAATAAAATCTCAGAGTGCTCTATGTGTTTGCGTTAGTATTGTTAAAAGTTAAACCACTGGCCAAAGCACTGTGCAGTACAAAGGACAAACACAAATGTAAAGCCAATGAAATCTTTTTTTTTTACGTCAAACTGAACATCCCTTGTGATTTACAGGGTGAGTGAGAGACAGGGAGACAGAGTGTTGAAGCTTTTGAGACAGTTCACAGTCACAATGGTCTTACCATGTGAGAACAATTGTTGTTTCAGCTGTGATTTGAAGGGAAAAAGTACTGGACTGCATAGATTGTGTGTTAGACTGGCCTGTAAGCCACCTTGCACATGAGGCTGTGTATGTATGTACATGTCTGGATCTGCTTTTACCGTATGTGTTTGAATGTATGCATTAATATGTCAGTATGTGAGGAAATAAAAACGTTGTGTCACTGTATCAATATTTAGAAGAAGGTTCCCAATCAGGAGTTCTTATAAGTTATACATCTGTAGCTGCAGGAGGGTACATGCAAAGATCTTAACTGATTTGATGAAACTGAAATGATCATTTTATTCATTTAATACGTTCAAATACACAAACAAATGCCAGATAGTTAACAAGGTGTATTTTATGTATCTTCTAATAACAATCTATCTTTTTCTCTGTCAAACATCTTCTCTTTTTTGTTCCTCTCCACTCATCACTATCTTGCAACATATATTTCATTCTCCCCCGTTGCCTCATTTTATTCATTATAATTTTCTCTGAATTATAAGTAGTGTACATACACGCACGCGCTGAACCTCACCCATGTCTACGACACATTAATAAGTGGGTCATAATAAAAAATGGCCATGGTAGCCATTTTTATAATGAAAAAGGATACAGCTAAATGACGAATGTCCCTCTCCTGGATTTACGACACGTTACGAAGACAGGAATCATTGTGTTTGATTATTGCAGCTACACATGAACTGACACACACTTACAAAGAAGATCTCTCTGAGTAATGTCTCATTGTTGCACCCTTCAGTGAGTGTAGAATGTGCTTGATGCCTGACAGGGTTTTTTTTTCAAGCATAGTTTTAATTAATTTTCCAATAAAATGAACCATGATTCCCTACAGCCTCACTGGCACCCTCAGCCACAAAAGACTTTATTAGCTTTGACAATTAATCGTTGCTAACTACCTAGACTAATCACATCTTAAATTTATTGGTCAGAATCATATGGAGTATCGATTGGCTCTCCCCCATTTTGACCCTTTCAGTGTACTGTAACTCACTCGGGCAAGTGTACAATGACATCATTGGGTAAGGGTGGGCACACTGCAGGTTCTTTGACTTTACCTTTTGGCTTAAAAAAAAAAAATCACGGTTAACACAAGAGAACAACTTCTTTCCATTTAAAGGTTTAAATTTAAATTACATAAACAGGGATTACTATGTCTGTGGGGGTGTTTGTCTGGACGCATTTTTATTTGTTGTCTCAGTGTAATTTAATCTATGAAAGTGAGTCTGGGGCTCATTATGTAAATTAAATAACCTCATCTAAAAAGAAAGGCAGGGTGAGCCACAGCAGGACTCATACTAGACACACACACAAGCACACAGAGGCACTCACACACACACAGACAGGCAAAGTAAATGGGCTTTTTTATGCTGCGTGGAAGGGTCTGTGAACATGTGTAATGTGTGTGTGTGTGTGTGTGTGTGTGTGTGTGTGTGTGTGTGTGTGTGTGTGTGTGTGTGTGTGTGTGTGTGTGTGTGTGTGTGTGTGTGTAGACTCAGCGACCTGTATGAGTCCTCAGCTTGCTCTGTTTAGCTTGTAACAGGGAGGTGAGTGTGTGAGTGTGTCACCATGGAGAATGATCGATAGCTATTAAAACCCACCAGTGCCTCAGCCCAGATGGAGGAATATTTGTGTGTGTGCGTGTGTGTGTGTGTGTGTGAGTGTGTCTATGTGTGTGAGTCTGTTTAGCCACGATCAAGCACTGTGTTTGTACAGGTGGGACACTATATGGCAGCAATGCTAACCTGTTCCACTCCATTTACCTCTGCAAGCTGGGGAACCTTACCAACCGCACGGTGTGTGTGCACGTGTGTTTTTGTTTTAGTATGTATGGGTCTGCGCGTGCGTGTTTATGTTGTTTGTGTGTGCATGTGTGTTGTGGTTGTGTGTGCAAGTGTGACTGGGAGGTTGTCAGCGTGTGTTTGGACTTGCTGGTTATTCTAGCCTGACTTTTCAGAGGCAATAAAAAGGGAGAAGAAGAAGGAGGGAGGAGGAGGAGGAGGAAGAGGAGGAGGAGGAGGAGGAG
>JANJYP010017798.1:0-13833 GCA_024605115.1 Rastrelliger brachysoma | reverse complement strand
CTATGTAGGGGTTAGGGAGTGATTTCGGACACAGCCTATGTAAATGGCACATGGAACTTATGTAGATGATAAATGTAGCTCAGGGTGTGCACCCACCAAACCAACAATAAGCTACCTGGCTAATATGGGGTTGAATGTGTTAGTGAAATATACCAGTGGCAAGGGAAACTGCCACACAGTTACACATAAACAAAGATGTGGTGTGTGTGTGTGTGTGGTAATATGTTACAGTACTTGTTACATTACCTTGGTGACTTTTAACTCTGGCCCAGTTTGTTCAAAATTTCTTTAAAAAAAGCCCCAAAGTCTCCACTATTCCATGTTTCATTCCTGTATTTAACACATGCAGAAACAAAAAATGAATCATTATGGCTTATTGTAGTCAAAAATTACATTGATGTGTGTTGTAAAGGTCTTTGAAGAAGTATCACAAATGTTCATTTTCATCTCAGCAGTCTGTAGGGGCGTATTGGTATCTGTTTTATTGGCAGCAGCTGGAAACCAAAGACAGAGTAAACAAACTTGCTCTTTAGCCTACAAGTCATATGCAGATAGTGTTATATATTTTTCAGCCAGTACAACCAACTTGTGGATGCCAGTTGTTTTATCCCTAGGAGATGAGCTTCCTCAATGATTGTGTGAAATCACATACGAGCGTGTGTATGCATGCATTCACACACATACAGTATACAGTTCTATAGAGAAGTTCCCCTCTACTCTAAATGTAATCCAAAATGCATTTGTCATACTCCCAACATCACCTTTCAATTGCTTAGCAAGTTTATTTATACTATGCACATTTTGCATACACACACAAGCTGCACACATAAAGTACGTAAAAAAGTGAAGATTAAAAATAAATGATACGTGCAAGTGTAAAACCTATAAATATTTTAATTATCTTTGTGTTTAGCCTTTCCTTTCTTAAATACTTAATAGTGTGATCCCTTTAATTTGGAAATGAGCTCTGCTCTCAGAGTAATCTCAAAAGCCAGAAGTAACAGCAAAAAATGTAAAAAGCATAGAAAAGGTGTAATGTGAGTACATTTAGAACAAATTAAATTTCACACATTAAAAAGATGCAAGAAAATTATTCAGGCTTCTATTAAAGATAGGAATATGTTGGTTTTGTATTAGAAAGAGTATTTAAGAGTCTCTTGATGATATCATTGGAATCTAATGCTGCAACTATTAAAGCAAAGCTCTCTTCAAGCCCTTCAACTTCATGACATTGGTTTCTGTGAATTTCCCATAACACTTCCTGCAATTTTTTTTTACCATAGTAATGCTTGTGGCATCTGCCACTCAAATATAATTTCAGGTTGATTTTTGTGTAATTTTTCTTGGGTAGACAAGAAATCCCGATATCAATCCTTTACAGGACAAAACCACAATTCAAATGGAAACTGAAGGAAAACCTGATTTTAAATGGAGTAAATTAACATGTAGCATTACAACCAGTATGTCAACATATCTAATATTCAGTCCAATATCTATAGTAATAAGGTCTCTTATTGTGTATGCGTTGTATAGTCATACTTTTTGACTAAACAGATGTGTGAAAGTTCCACACAAAAAAAAAACCCCACAACTTTTTATTTGTCTACATTTCAGCCTTGTAGTTCTATGTGGATATATCAGTAATTTAAAACAGTCAAAACGTTTGAAGCAGGGTTTGAAATGAAGTGAAGCCACAGTACTACGCCTCAAGCACAAGCTTTTCCGCTAATAGCTGCCAAAGCAGAAAGCTCAGTCGATCCCCAATTATACCATCATAAAGTTAGTCTCTCTTAATTGTCCATTAAGGTAATTATCGCACATGGTAATTGCCTTTCATAATAATGGCCACCAAAATGGCCCAGTAGCTGAATGTTGATAAGCACTACACCTAAATTAGACACATGATATTTTACCTGAGTGATAAAAATGCACCAGGGAGTGATTAAACCACAGGAGAAACAGTTTCTGAGATCATTAAATGGTTATGCGGCACAGTTTCCTCTTTTGAAAGTGCATGAACAAGCCCAGAAAATAGACAGATCTGTAAACAAAAAATTGAGCAAATAATGGATAAGCGAGATGGCTGTTGTCGTTTGCGTGACTAAATGAGAAGATGGAGGAGGTAAAAAGAGAAGAGGAGCAGAAGGAGAGGGGGAAGCAGCAGAATAAGACAAAGAGAAAAAATGACAAGAAAGAAGGGAGGCGAATGCAGAAAGTGATAGAAACAACAAAGCAGTGCAACAGATTTAGTGGATAAAATAGAGGGGGACGATGAAGGAAAGAGTATCTGGATGCTTGCTGGGCCTCCTGAGAAGTGACAGTCTGATAAACACCTGAGACTCAGACAATGATGATGGGCGTCAAGGAGCGAAATGCAGCCCGGCTCTTGCTCTCTTCCTCTCGTCTAGTGATAATGGTAATAAACGGCACCATAAATGAGCTTGCCACCTGTGCGTGTGCAGGTGTGTGTTTGTGTGTGGCATAAATGAGCTACCCTCTTTGGTTTGACAGGGCTTTATGGATGGTGTGTGCATTGCTGGGATGAGAGGCAGATACATTTGTGTCTCATATTAGAGGAGCACATGGGTGGCCATCATTTCAGCTACTATCATCCCACCATGCATTCCAGTCTCTCACTTTCTTAAATCCCCTCCCTTTTTTACTCATTGCCTCTTAAACCCACTTATTCTCTCACTTTACCCTTCTTAGGCTCAGCTTCTCTTTGAACTTTATTCCCTCTCATTTTTAACACCTTAGATGTGATATTCATTAGCAGCTTAAGCTGGTAGTAAATGTCCTCCCTCATCATTTCTCCTCTGTTGTCATACTCATGTTTGATCTTATTCTTTTATTTTACCTTCTATGTCAGTGTTGTTCTTTGCGATTTGAAAATGCAGCAAAGGAGATTACCAAATGTCGATGATGATAAACACAGCATCTTAAAATGCTAAGATTTTTATTTTAATTTGTTATTATTGTCGCTATTACTACAGCTGAGCAGAATGCATAATGTTTTTCCATCAGTAGTTTTTGGCAGTCAAGACACATCGGAAACTTAATGTCTCTCATCTTTGTCAGAGGATGAAAGGGTGACAAGGGTTTCACACAGTTTGAGTTTGATTAAGTCTCATGGAGTGTTGACAGAGATGGAGAGTGGAGCGAGTGGATGTGTCAACTGTTAGCCATGTGTATGTTTGGCTAACATGAATGCGTGTCTTCAGCAAGTTATGTTTGCTTTCACTGAGAGTCATTTCTGTGTTGTGGGTTTTTGTAGCTGTGTTTGTGTGGGTGTCTGCACATTATCATCTAGCAATATGAGAGAGAATATGTGACACATAAATAAATGTAAATAACACAAAATGGACTTAGCTGTCAGTTCAATTTTGGAAATATGAGCAAATACTTTATAAATTTAAAGTTTTGCTCATTAAAATGTGTGATTTGGGTCTTAAGCTCAGTTATATGCATGAGAGTGGCCAATAATTAGTCAGAATAATACTCTAACTCAGCCGTCATTATATTATTGGTTGACCTTAATTATTAGTAATGAGCTGCATATTAACGTCTTTGAAATTTGTTAATTCTTGCCAGTGCTCCTAACAACAATCACTTTAATGGAGCCAGTTTTGACATTGTGTTTTGAGTTGAAACTTGTTTTTAGACTATATATTATAAACCGAACATTCATTTTAAAACTGTTGACATGAGTCAGCACCTGAACCTTTATACTATGAAAGATGGCAGATTACCTCTTTCATGTTGAAAGTAAGACGTTGCTGCATGTGTTTCTGTACTGGTCATAAATAAGGAGATCAGAGCATTTTTTGCATTCTTGTGTTGCTCAAGCCTCAACTGTTGTCACGAATGCTACTTAAATAGTGAAGGAATTAGACAATGAATACAAGTGAGTAACATTTTGTTTATTTGCAGAATGTTACACTCAGGACAGGGTGAGGAACTCATGGTTGAACCAGCATTCACATCTAAAGGAACTAGTTAAGATGTATGAGGACTCAAAGCAGACCCAGAACACAATTGCAACACTGCATGTCTCCTCTGGTTTGAAGACCACAGGAGGAGCTGAAGGGAATTTATTGAGTCAACAACAATGTAACATTAGCCTGGCTATTGCCGACTATATAAGCTCATACGAGCTCAGTCTGGCCAAGCTTCCGTTCTACGCGCCTTCCGCCTTCTGCATCTATCAAATGCCTCTGTATGCTACTGGACAAAGCTACAACCAATCAGACCACTCATTCTTATGACGTATACGTAGCCGCATCGCCGATTGTAGCTGGCTACAGCATCATCACGCTAAACCCGCCTCAATTGCACCGGGGGGGAAAAGCTTGCTTCACATTAGTGCTTGGATTTTGTGGACAGGAAATTTTGTAAACTGGCAAGTTGGCCATGCTGAGAAGGATGCGAAAATCAATGTAGTGCCACAGGAAGTATGGGCGGGCTCAGGCTAATGTAACATACAACAACTACAACAACAATAATAATACTAATAATAATCATTATTACTGATATTAAGTGGATGATTAATATAACAATAACAATAACAATGATAATGATAATGACAATAATAATAATAATAATAATAATAATAATAATAATAACTATTATTATTATTATTATTATTATTATTATTATTATTATTATTATTATTATTATTATTATTATTTAATGCCAAACTAATATATCAAACACCTGCATGTGTGTGTGTGTGTGTTTGCGTTTGTGAGACAGAGAGGGGGAGAGAGACGTCTTGCTGGCTCCACACCTTTGAACCACCAAGAGGAGATCAATGGGATCAAACAGCCAGTACTCTTTTGTCTGAACCACACTGTTACTGGGAGCCCTGGACCCACAGTAAGACACACATTCATAAAAGAAAGCACACACAGCCACACGCCATACTACTCTCATCAAATGATAGGATGTCAAACTGCACCTGTCCAAGTGGGAATACGACCAGTGAAGCAAATACAGTAAACGCAGAAATGATCAGATGGTGTGCACCTGTGTGTGTGTGTGTTTGTGTTCAGTGGAGATGGTGTTTGTGGTGGTGAGGGTGTATTTGTGGTATATATTCTCATTATAATTATTATAATGCTAGTTTGCTGTAGTCAGTGTCATTGTGTAAATTACATCAAAAAAGGTTGTCTACAGTAAGTGAGAAATTAAAAAAAAAAGAATGATTAAAAATGTGTTCATGTTATTTACTTTCCCATATGTATATTACAAGAGCTAATCAACCTCTGTGAAGCTGATCTTACAGAGTGGAAACATTGAGAATTTAGAAGACTAAATCCATTGTGCAACAACATCTACTATAATAAACAATTAAAAGGACATTTGATAAAACTTGATTTGATAAAATTTGATATAAAAGTACACAATATATGCTCTTAAGTATATAGTATAAACTTAATATACCTATATAATTATTTTTTTAAGTCTTAGATAATATATTTAATAGTCAAAATTGTCAAATGAATAGACAATCTTCTGCAGCTTTCCTCTGCAGAAAAAATCTAAGAGATAACACAAGGTAATCTTTTTGCAGAACCCCCGAAGTGACATGAGGGGGGAAAAAAACAAAAGAGAAAAAACAATTTAAAAAAAACATGTATTGGTGACAAACACTGGCTATAGTTATAGTATTAGTAGTACAAACTCACAAATCAAAATCAAGATCCTCCAAGTCAAATTCAAGATCTCGCAAAACAAACTCAAAATCTTGCAAAACTATAGTGTTTGTCGCCAGTAGATGCATTTTTTCCATTTGTTTCTTTCTTCTTCTCATGTCTCTTTGGGGTTTCCGTACCTTCAGGCTGGAAAAAACGTCCAGGAGGAGAGAGCAGTCAGGATGCTTTTTCTCTCTCACACACGTTGTACAGTGTCACACACACACACACACACACACACACACACGCTCACTCCCTCTCATGCGCACACTGCATGATCAATCACACACATGCAATCACTCTCCTCTGCATTGTTGGATTTGCAAAATATCTTGCAAAACTATAGTCAGTGTTTTTCGCTGATACATGCTTTTTTTCCCTCATGTTACTTTGGATGCTCCGTATATTCAGGCTGAAAAAGGTCAAAAGTAATTTCACATACATTGTATACACATCCAAAAATTTTAACTTTATGATGAAAAAAAAAAAGAATCACACATGTTTGGAGTGGTATCTGTTGCTACAAGTATATTAACAAAACAAATGTTATGAGGATGCTGTTTTCACAGCAGCCCATTCCTTTCATATATCATATCAGCTGCTATGACCAATCAATACATAGAGCAGGTGCTGTGAATCTCCTGAAAACCTTCTTGTTTTCCTCTCAGCTGTTTTTAATGGATTCAGTGATGCAGACCTCATCAATGTGTGTGTGATGACATACTAATGCGTTATACTGATATTACATTATTTAACTTTCATTTATTGGCTATAACTGAACATGAGAGTGAGATGTAATAACATAGGAACTTATTGCATTGTTGGTCAAAAGTTATTGCATTATTGGCTCAGGACTTTTTGGTAAGTTATTACATTATTGGCACACTACATTAAAATAACAGGGAAATTTATTATGTTAACAGCCATTGTTACAGCTGCTATTAAGTTATTGGCTTCTACAGGGGTGATTGTAGGAAAATGTGTCAATTTATATATTCTAGATTATCAACCAATATATCAATATCAGATGTTTTTTTACTCTGTTATGCTGACATTGACATTGGCTCCAAAAATCCAGTATTGCAGTATTTTATATGGTCAAAATAACAAACATGTGACAAGTGGATTATTTTTAATAGCGTGAACATAACACCTGTCATAGAAATTAAAAATTAAGAGACCCTAGTCCTGTATGCATAAAGCAACTAGATAAATTATCTCTCTGTAGACAAAAAGCTTCAAAGAACTAAATGAAAATTACACAAAGCAGCTGACCTGAGGATTACAAACAAATCACTTTGTGATTCTTTTATGATTTTATTACAGTGTAATGACCAGTGATGAAGCTGCAGTGTTCAGGACATATATGTTATGGTTTTTGGAGATTTACTGTGGGAATATCCAGCATACATGAACAGTAATAGCTCATTTAAATGTTGAAAGGAAATCAGTCAGCTAGTTAGTGAGTCATTGAATTCATCATGCAGCCAGTTAGCTAACCAGAGTTTGACAAAATGAATGTTTATTTCTGATCATTATCCCTTCCTCTCATTCAAGAATGATCAAAACTGTGCCTATCAAGGCTTTGCTAGAGGTAAAGCCAACTTACTGTTAGGACTGCTTTTGTCATAAAGATAACTTAATTTGAAACTGAAGTAGCATTGAAAGTGTATGTAGTGTATGTAATTTTATTTAAACACCAGTAAATGGCTATCAGTGAATGAGAAGGGAATTTGAGAGTTATAAAGGGAAAAGTTTGTTTCTCTTTCATCCTTTATACACTTGGTGTTCCTCCTTTTTCTGCAATACCCCTGATTCCTCTTCTCTATTCTATGTGCTGACTGTGCAACACAGTGAAGATAAAGGTGAGAAAGGGATTTCCTCTGCACTGTCTGATCTGCAAGGTAAAACATGTTGAGAAGTCTTCACATTGTCTTAGCAAACAGTTAATTTTGTCAGTTAACGATCTTTAATAACTAACACCACCTCAGATATCAGCAGGACAGTTAATATTGGAAGAAATAAACCATCTATAAACTAACTTGTGCTCATATCTTTATAATCTGCAGTCATATAATATAGCAGTCCTGTAATATAGCATTATCAAGAGCTATAGGAGACATATTCTGATGAAAATGTTGCCTTTCATGCTGGTTTTCATGTTTTATAGAATGAAAAGAGTACTGAGTTCATGGAAGTTGTTCCATACAAAATGTAGACCAAACCAGACACTGGTCCACATATCCACATTTGATAAACTGTGTATCAACTGTAGCCCTATTATACCTTAGGCATTCTCATTTCTAGCTTTTTTTTTTTACCATCAATCTGCTGTCAGAAAATGAATGCAAACTCGATATAACTGCCAAGATGTGGCAATTACTAAATATGGCTAACTCTGTTAGCCTAAGAATCTTGTACTCACATTTTGAACAACTAGAAGTGATGTGCAAGTCTGTTTTTTTTTAACACCTACCCCAAACTAATCCATCAGGAGATCCAAACTGCCCTGCCTGACCCGCAAAAATATGCGCTGATAATGACCCAAACCCAATCCGAGGTCAGGCTGTTAATGTATGCTTAATGAGGAGCATGTTTGAGAGTGCTTCAGAGTAGAAGAGAGCCCTGCATTTGTGACAGTGGAAGTTCCTAAGCGAGAAATGTGTTTCTTCTTTTTGATCAGTCCTGCCCGCACCTCCAATATTTTAAAAAGCTACAACCTGAATCCATCTCCCCTGTAAATAAACCTACGGATATCTGCAGATTGACCCACGATCCCACAATAGTAGCCTACATATATTCATCATTGTATCATATTCATTCAACAGTTGCGTCTAATGATAATGATCAATCATCTGAAGAAAGCATTTCAGTAAGAAGGATTTTCTTCATATTCCCTCGTGTAAATTATTTAATATTCATGGATATTACTGTATTAAATGAATCATCAGGTTGGGTCTATTTTTGGAATTTCCTTAGAAAGGTTCAGCATGCTTGATGACATGTCATTGTAAAAGTATTTGTTATCACAATTTTATGAAGATGATTAACCAAATCAAACAATATCAAAATGTGACAAGAATTAACAAAATAAATGAAGTGCCATGATTAATACTACTGTCAGTTTTAGACTTTGTCAGGCAGTAAGGTGATTTGGGATTGACAGAGAGGCAGATTGATTCTGGGCAACCAGCTGTGTTGAAAATTGTCTCTTCTTGACACCCACTTCTGCCTGTTTCTCTATAATTGACAGGGTGAAATTGATACAAAAAAACAACAAAAATAACCACACAAACATCCCATTTAAATGGATCAAGCAGATTGTTTGATGCGTCAGTTATGTTTCACACACACGGGTGAGAAAACAATAGTGTCCCACTAAGTCATTAAGTGAACTTGTATAGTAAAATGATGTGCTTGTTTCAATACTTAATTGTATTACAGGAGAAAAAACAATTTCCTGAGCTTTCCTTTTTTTCTTTTCTAATTGGGTATATCTTATTTTATTCCTTAAACTAGCACATTTCCATGATTTAATTTGAGATTCTTCTTATAATATGAGAAAGTGAGATTACTGTATTTGGAGATACTGAAAAATACTTGTCTAGCGCCAGCATTGTATCACCTAGCCCTTCACACCAGAGATACAATCTGCTGCTCACAGCGCTTTTAGAATGAACAAAGATCTCTCAGAGGTCTCACACTCTGCTCGTCCTCTTATTAGTTGGACACATTGAAGAATGGTGGCAGAATCAGTAACAGTAGTCCACTATAGCAACCACATATCATAGACTGAGGGTGCTTTGGTGGCTTCAGATGAAAGATGGTATCAGTCGGTGTGTTGTCATGTGATGTCATCGTTTGTATTGATTCTGTGACAGATTAGTCCCAAGTGGAGCAGCAACAGCAGATTGTGTCTGTTTCTTGTTTTGGCTTCCTGCTTTCTAGGCATGATGCAATTGACATAGGGTGTATTGATTGGGCAATTATTGCAACACTTCAGACAGCTCAGGTCAGAAGTGTTGGAGTAGGAAAAGCATGCGTACATGGGATGTTATATAGTGGCAGGAAAATCATTCCATATCGACGGAGCACAGCTACACCTTTAGTAGAGGCTTTATCATACAGGAAACACATGCCCTCCCCAGGATAACAATGGAATATCAGCAAACTAAAGGGGTTTACTGAGAACATGATAAAATTGATCCCTGCTTCTCCTAAGCTCAGCTACTTGTTCATTGGTGTGGGCAGCAGTGGTAGGCAATCTATTGGTAGATCTGAGTATTGATTTAGACTGTAGTATTTAGAGCCTTTGCTTGGTACAGTAAAGGATTATGTAAACCAACAAAGAAATTGAGAGCTCTTTGTTAAGTGAATAATCTACTACAATGGTCTGTATGCAAGGTATTCAGCATCCATCTCCAACTCCATCAAATCAGCCTTTACTTGTCTGTGTAACATAAGTTAGTAGGCAGGCTGGTCAATATGGATCAGCTGGGGGCAACGATGTCTGTTAATCTCTAAATCAGCTTGTTTTGTCATTATGCCAGGGTAAGAGGCTTCTGTGGGGGTGTCAGACAAACAACCATCACACCCCACATCCCACTTAGCATCAACTCTCCAGAGGCCTTTAGTGATGGGAATGTGCCAGTGAGTAAAAGCAGTTATAACCTCATGCTCTAATTGTCGGTTGTTCTTTTGCCGCACTTGAGTTGAGCAAGAGACATTTGAAGAAAGGATTAAGGCTTTTAATAACTGAACTGATAAGAGGGGGAGAAGTAGGTCCTCCTAATGTACAGTGAAACCTGAGATTATTGATGCAGTGCTCTCAGTGCCAGAGTCCTCAATTGCTACTAAATTTTATCTGCAGGTGTTACAAGGTCATCTTGCATTTATCCATGGATTTGTTTGGTCAGCATTACCACAACAGAGAAATCACTTTGCTGGGCAATAAGTCAAATACGTGAAGCAAAACAAATCATTCATTTTGTTTTACGTGAAGAAGAGTGACACATATAATGAGCAAATAATGAGCAGCAGGAATAATGAGTGCACCAACACCACACCATCTGTACCACAGTAACATAAGTATTAGCTAAGGCAGGGATGTTTTACTCACATCTACGACTCACACATAAATGATTCACCCAGTTTTATAGAGCCTATGCAAAAATAGGTGGACGAAAGGTGCTCAATATGAATGGCTATCATTAATATGTACAATACTTCTGTGAGACCCTTAATGACTTTGATTAATATTGTATAAACCCTTGGCATGCAGAGAGAAAGATGGTGAGGAATAGAGAGAGAGAGACAAATGAAACCACACACACACACACACACACACACAAACACATAAGTGCGTGTACATACATGTGCAAAAATAAGGATTGATAATCATTATATAGACCTTTAAAAATGATAGACAGATGAACATGCTTGTACACATATACACACCCACCCACACACACATTCGCACACACAATTGGGGGCCATGCTCCAGACATCCTCCAGAGTACAATGGGGGCAGGGGAGACAGTGATGAATTACAGGCACATCTGGGCTGTAATAAGTAGGTCCTGCATCCCAACTGCATTCAGCAGGAGGCAGGAATCCTGCATAATGGTTTCACATAGAAGGCCAGGTACCCTGGGCTGTATAATGCCTTGTCAGCATGCATGTGTGCATCTTGTCATTGCTGGATTTACAATTCATAGGGAAGAATAAAGCAGTCTTTTGAGGTATACTGGCTATTGGTGCTTGAAAACATGTGATATTGAGGTAGCATACACTGCAAAATGATGGTAACATGTGTAAAATTTTGAGGGATTTACATTTTAATCTAATTTTTCTCAAGTTAAAATCGTCATTAACAGCAATTATCCTTATTTATTACCCCCATGTTACTCTGGTAGATTTTATTGCACTTACAGTAACATAACAAGTGTAGCTGTCACCTCACCTGGTTAATTTTCTGTGATATGGATCTTTAAAACAGAGATCACCATGTTGCTGCTGCTGTGTTTTAAACATCACTGTGTTTCAGATTGAGAGGTTGAGGTGAAGCTGCAGGATTGGGTGGAGGTGTGTGGGGATGTTTATTTGTGCTGTTAAACATCTCTCTCTCTCTCTCTGTCACCGCTCCATCTTTTCATTACTTTTTTTTACCTCTTTTGACCATAGCTCGCTCATCCTGTCCTCAATGAGCGTAGCTTTTAGAAATAAAAATGAGGTGGAATAAAGCAATTGTACTCCCACATTTAACTGACTGTCTGTCTGAGGAGGAGAGTGACCACAGCAGGCTAATAACTGTAGCAGCTCCTCTCCTCTGTACCAGGGTGCAGCTGATTCTGTGTGTGACAGACAGCGGAATATTTTCTTCACTTGACTCCGTAATTTAGATGCAGTAATGCTTTTCTGCTTGCTTCAACACCATTTTAACTGTTGATATTTGACAGTCCAATTGACAACAATCCGTTGTAGCGACAGAAAACTTTAATCCCTGCAGATAGACAGCATTGTTTACTATAGAGTGGTGAAGTACAACCCTAGCTCTCCTAGCCTACTACTGAGTCTGAGAGAGGTGAATCACACGTATCCCTCTGCAGATAGGCTGTCAGTCTGTAATTTGGTCACAAAGATAATGCCACCAAGTTACAGTGATGTCATGTAACACAAACGACTATGGCTGCCCGAATGTTGTATGACATAAACTACCGGAGCTCTATGGGTTACACCATTATATATTCAGTCTATGGTTGTCTATACCCTTGTGCCACTTTCTGATAAAGCTTTCGCAGATGCCAGAATGAGTCAACAATCAATAAAGCCACAAAAAGCCACAAAAAGACACAGAGCAGTACTAGCACCTGCATTAATCCTTTAGTTTAATAATATAATCTGTCATCATCATGGTGCATCTACCAAGGTATCCTATTATAGACTCAATAGCCCCTTTAAGCCAAACACACCTAGGGAAAATATATCACGATAACAAGGTCTTTGGACTCGAAGTGCACTTGAAAGAATGTTACATTCATATTTAAACACCTAACATTTCAACTACATAATTAAGTCATATCGAGTTTGTGTGTGTGTGTGTGTGTGTGTGTGTGTGTGTGTGTGTGTGTGTGTGTGTGTGTGTGTGTGTGTGTGTGTGTGTTGTCATGTTTTTGTCCGTAAGCCTGGCAGTAAAGTGAACTTTCAAGATACAGTGTAGCAAGGTTTGCATATTTAATTAAACAGAGTTGAACTTTTCGCCACATTTAAAACCAGATCAATTAATTATAACTGTTTAATTGATTCCCCTCTGGCATATTGAGTATGAGCCCTGACAGCATGTGATCTAGATGGATATGGATGATTCATGACTGATCATTGAAGGATGAATCCCATAAGCCTGTAGAAATGAAAGCTCTAATCTATTTAATTGTTTTGACCATACAGGGTTCAATGCAAAATTGACCCTGAGCAGAGCATTGTTTAAGACAATGGTTCTAAGTCAGAGGCAAAATAACATGAACAGTGAAAAGGGAAGAAAAGAATAATTTTTTGCTAAATTATTTAGATTTTAACTTGTATTGGTGTGTGGCTCACATTATGTCATTTTTAANGGATAGGCATGCGGAGAAATGACGCTCCGGCCAGGATTCGAACCGGGGTCTGCCGCGTACATGGCATACGCTCTAACCACTGCGCCACCGAGCGAGCCTTAATTTCATTTTTTGCACTTATTAAAAGGACAAATACATGGTTGAGGGGAAACAAATCCAATGAAAAAAAGCAAATAAGCAATTTAAAACTGATTCTTCAGTGCCTTTCTCACATTCACTGCTCTTCTTGCTTTATAACTAGAGGAACATGTGAAAGGTTGTGTACAGTTCCTCTCACGATAGACACCTTTGTCTTTGCTCACAATTGCTTCCTCCACATTTTGCTCATGCTTCAGCAGCCTGGCCGTTTCAGAGTCACTGACCCTTTGCTGCAGCTACTGACCAGTGCTGATGAAGTGCTTGATGGGTGGTGGTAAGGCAGGCTGGATTAATTAGCTTGTGGGCTAGCTGGTGTTGTGCCACGCTCCAGGAAGTATTACTGTGGGCGTGTAAAGCACTGACTCACCCCCTGACCTTTTTATGCTGGG
>JANJYP010017784.1:0-14728 GCA_024605115.1 Rastrelliger brachysoma | reverse complement strand
GGGAGAACTCTATTTGAGCAGTTTGAGGAAGATTGTTACCACGTTACATATTTTCATGATAATAATAAAACACNACACACACACACACACACACACACACACACACACACATATATAAAATGTATTATGCCAAAGTGTATCACTGAACTGGATATACTGCCAAATGGCCTGCTTACTCCTTACTCAAGCCTCCACAAGGGGGCCCTACAGACCAACACAAGTGTTTCCCTCCAGACTTTGTCTTACAAAAGGCTTTGATATTCAAGATGGTTGCAGCTAAATATAGCCACCAAATATCAGCATAACAGAGGAATCAACAGATTATCTGCAGTCTGCTATGTTTAAATCCCAAGAGCATAGACAAACCATAAGCAACAAGAAATCCTACACCATGTGAGACACTCTCTGCTTCACAATTTCACTTAATTCTGGAGATGGCTTTGGTTTTAAAACCTATTGTGTGATTTTGTCATGAGGTTTAGAAGGTGCAGATAATCTTGGCTCCACTGTAACAGCTTCATTACTGGGGGCGGAAAGGAAAACACGCTCAGTTGCTATGACACAAGTTTTCCTAACACCTACTCAAGCCAAGCATTGGCTTCCCCCAAATGTTCATAATCATGGACCAATATATGTTATTTATACTTGAACCAGTGTCTTTTTTTTTGGTTTTGCATATTAACAAACTGGCCACTCCAACCTTATATTAAGTTAGAGCTTTAATTTGCTTTCAAAACAATCAATCTGCAACCTTCAGGCAGCAATATTAAATTATGAATAGAAGCTTTGTTTCTTTTTGTAGTCTAACTGTTGAGGAGGGTTCAGTAATAAAAATGACACTGGCGAGGGCATTGGATACAGGTGGCATGTCAGTGTATGGTTTAAAAGATAAGACACCATATTTTTGAGCTGTAATTATGTCACTGCCTGGGATACAATGTACCTGAAGAGTTTTTGCATTTGATGTTTTTTGGGGTTGTTGGTGACTTTGTAGGAGAGGCTTCTGGATCTGCATCATCACTTTGGTTTTGATCATTGTCACTTTCTTCTCGTACTGAGAGATCTGCATAATAACCAAAATACAAAGGTTAATCAACACATCATTATCCAAAACCAAATCTAGGATAATTTGTTTAGAAGTGGCTCAAGCTGACCTACCTTGTTTGCACACTGTGGTATCATCCGCTTTGTCCTTTTTGTCTTCTCCCTCATCTGGTATTTTGCTCGTGATAGGGCTGGACACATACAGTTTGTTGATGTCTAAGGTGGTCTTGCTGAACGGGGACATGGAGGAGTACATGCTTGCATAGCCATTTGAGGAGCAGCTGAGGGCAGCCAGGTCAAGAGCTTTGCCCCCAGTGATGATGGGGATGTTGAGGGAGAGCTTGCGTCGGCGGTTTGGGGATGAGTTCTTGGCTATAGCCAGAGGAGGAGGGGAGGAGAACTTTCGGCTGGCCCTGGGTGAGCTTGGTGGCTCCCCATAAAGGAGTTTACTGTTCTGACTGCTGGCAAAGAATAACTCCAGGGACCTGCATCATATATGTATATGAGTTTAGTACATATGAATATGCTCTATGTTTTAAGAACTTAGCTAAATACATATCACCTCCTAAATTATTTATGCAAACCAAGGCAGCCCAGCAACCAGAAGTCTTTTTGCAGCCTTGTCTTGCTGTTTTACAGCAAGATACAGGCTGCAGTGTTGCAGAAAACCTCTCCCACTCCCCACCACCCTCCTGGCGACCTCACAGGTTCCCATAAATAGCACAGCGAGAGATAGTGCACATGGCCACTGCTGACACAAGCAGCCAAGTGTGGGTGTCTCACAGTGACATGACAAGTGCCATGAGAGAGCATGCTGCTGGGTGTGGGGATGAGGAGCGCCCCCTGATCTGCACCCCACCATGGGACCCTGATCCTGGCCTGCGGAAAACTGATTTAGCCCCACTGCAACACTATGTCAATATTTCACACTATGGATCTTTTGCAGACAAGGAGAAAGGGAGGGAAGGAGGGGAGGGTGGGGTCCTGCAGCATGGAGGTTGGTTGCCATAGAGCAACAGAGCCTAGTTAAGACACTCACAGGCAGGCAGGACAGACTGGACCTAATTGCTGCCTTTGACCACTGAACACACACATTAATTCAAAGACACATGCAAAATGATACAGAGGCATCACACAACCTGTCCTCCTTTGCTACTTCATCTGCTGTTTCCCTGTGCTCACATAAACCAACTGAGCAAAGTCCTCAAGTTCACACACAAAAACTCTAAGTTCACAGATTTTCAGTCCTAAACATTGTTTATGCTACCCTGACACCTCTTCATGTGTCACTTTTCTCATCCATCAACTATGAATTACGTATTATCTATCTTTAGAAAACAACTGCAATTGTTTCTAAATGTTGGCTTCTAAACATGCTTCACATTGATACTTAGCTACACATCATGGTAGATCAATGTCATCTTTATGCAGCATGTCAGGGTCTGGAAGGATGCCAAACATTTCAAATACAATTTGTTTAACTATTGTAAGCACTGCCAACAACTGCAGTCTTTCCCAATTGAGGTGACTCACCGTGCAGGGATGGCACTGATGGGCTTCTTGTAGATGGTGATGAGTTTGTCTAGCACTACATCAGCAGTGGTGAACACGCGATAGGAGTGCAGGAAGGTGTTGAGGAAGTCGATGGAGAGGAAACGGAGGTCAGTCAGTCTCTCCAGAAGGCGCTCAACACTGGCATAGCGGATCTGCAGTACCTTGCAGGAGTTCATCATCTTACTGAAGCGGATGTCGACATCGTCACAGTACAGGCTTGAATCTGACCTGCTCACAAAAAAAAGAGACTGACTTATATGGCAGAAAAAGTGAAAAAGAAAAAAGGGAATCAGTTGGATGTATAAAAAAACAAGACTTACTTGATCATTTGTGGTACTGTGACTTTGGAGTTGTCTTCAAAGGCATTCATCATTAGCCCATTGCAGCGAATGTTGTCGATGCACTGTAGGACAGATATAACACAGAGAGGACAGAGGAAATGTTAGTGAATTCTGTAATATTCAGGCTTTCTGCTGACATTCTCGGCTTCATGTGTGACAATCTGAGACTGTGATTTGTGTTGACGTGCCTGGCTGATGTCACTGGTCCATGCAGACTTCTCCTGCCTCGAGGAAGCCACCAAGATGACTGTGAATGACTGGCTGTCTTTTGGCTCAACGACAATCTTGAAGTCCAGGTGCTCCATGTCCTGGCCGCTCTTGTCTGATTTGGCTTAGAGGTAAACACAACCATATAACTAGATGTCATTTTCTCTTTAAATTCACATACACCTTAATTTCAGATCTAAAAAAAAGCTCATTTTAGTGGTTTAACTGCATCCATTTACAAAATATGAGAGAAAAGGATAGATGTAAACCAAAAACATTTTTTCAGTAAAATATTTTTTTGTAAATTATTTAATTTTTGCATTTTCAAATTACTTTCTTTTGGTACATAGCATTTAGAAAACAATTCCTTAAATGTTCAGAAATATTACTGATACAATATTTATAAATTCTGGCAGAGTCTAGCATGCATAAATTATATACATCACACACAGTATATACGACACATATTTCTGTAAGCTGCTATGCTGTGTGAATAAAACACTCACACTCATCATCTGTCCCCTCAGGGTCCTCCATAAGAGTGCAGTCTATAAGGGAGACTACTCCATTCTGCAAACAACATACAATTTACATTTAGTTTCTTCACACCAACCTCATGTGACACACTGCAACATTGCATAACATACCATAGGTTTATGATACATGTACAAGGCCATGAACTGAAGCTTAACAGGGCCTATGTAAACAGCAGTAAACTCCTTTGAAAAATACCTCACATTTAATTTATTTGATGGTTTAGATTCTATTGTTAAAATATCAAAAACTGTTGCAAGGTGTGATAAACTCCAGCTCTACAATTTTTGGCAAAACACAAACCTCAGGCATAACTTAATATTGCTGTCTTTACATAAAAAGGCACATGCAGTTATCAGTGACCCACTGATCACTTTGAGATATGTTTGCTTTCTTGTTGAGAGTTAGTTAAGAAAATTGTTATGATGCTAAGTTTTGTACAGTAGATAAGATACTAGAGCAAGATGCTGGTGAGTTTATAGTTTAGCTTTGCAGAAACACTGGAAACAGGGAGAAACAACTACTTTGGCTTTGTCCAAAGGCACCAAAATCCACCTCCCATAATGTCTAAAGTTCACTAACACTTATTTTGGCGTAGTTCTGCTGTGTGTCATTAAAATAAAATCATTAAAAAATTCACTGGGCCTATATTAGAAGTATATTAGCTAACTTTTTCACGACATTGGCATGTCCTTTTGATCACAATCCCATTAATGAAGGTGCAGAATTACTGCACCAGAAGATGGTCATCAGATGGCACATAGATGTTCCATCATTTCCAGACAATTATCTTTTTGAGCAGTAAGGTTTCACGTGATAGTTCATCATCTACATACACAACCTAACCTGTCTTCATGTGTGCAACAATCGTAGTCATGCTCTAACATTGCAGCAGATATTATGTGTTGCATTTTCTTTGAAAATTGGAGTTTTTAAAATGTTTTAAAATTATTTTAATGTAATGTCGAAGATGCTTGAGTAAGGCAACTGTATGCAGGGCGGTCAGAAAAGTGTGCTTCAACGAATTTTACCCATCTTTTAAAAAAGATTTACTTCAGGGCTTTTTGCTTTTTTTCCTAGTAAATGGCAGAAAAATCTGACATGTAACAGGTATGCAGAGAGGGAAATATAGCCCATGTTTGTCATTTTCCCTCGACATAAACTTGCCAAATCTCTTGGATTAATTTTAAATTATATTGATATTGTGCTGCAACCTCAGACTGGGATTAGTAATTGAATTTATTTTAGGATTTCCTAAGACTACTCTTCTTTCTGAAGAAACGTTCAAACTTGCTGTATGTGTGCACTGAAATCTCTAATTCTAGTGAGGTGAAAGACCGCCTCTTTCCCATTGCCATGGTGACTCATTGGAGCACCTTCGAGCTGACTTAACTAACTCAAATCAGCTGTTCAGGAACCAAAAACTCAGGGTTTCCTTTATCAGGGTAGATCAACTCAGAGCTCACAGTTAAACACAGCGTTTGATGAACCTGCTTTGTGAAATAGACGTCAAGTTATACTATATTTAAAAGCTACTATTGAAAGCTTTTCTGTGTCATCTAGATCCCAAAACATAATCAACTCCTGTAATGTTACGTAATCTCGAATAATAATACACCACTCCTCTATAAGACAAATCAAAGTCATATCAAGGAGCTGCTTTAAAATGTGTACAATGAGCTTGANGTGTGTGTGTGTGTGTGTGTGTGTGTGTGTGTGTGTGTGTGTATGTGTGCATGTGCATGTGTTGGCTTGTATGAGCGTGTATAGCTCTATAGTGGTCATTGCTAATGATAAAAGCCATGGCATTGCTAACTCTGTAGCTTTCATCTGCTGTCAGTTAATCCGTTCAATTTAGCTCCGAAATTCAGGGCTTTGTGGTTCTGTAAGATTCTGACATTTGAAATTGTAGCTCCACTGCTAGCTCAGCAGCAAAGGCCCACCTTGGTGAGATGAAGCTTTCCCCCAGAACCCCTGGTGCAGATGATTAAATGCTTGGAGAAGAGAAAGCACTGCCTCTCCCCCTCCTTTTTCAGAGATAGAGAGCCCAGTCGCCCACGGGTGATCTTGCCCTTCTCACTCATTGGCACCTGGATGAGAGACCCTGTATGTGGGAATAAAAGAGTGTGTGCAAATAGAAGGAAAAGGGAGAAAGAGAGAGGGAGCAAAATATATACAGTATATAATCTAAAAGTCAAGAACAGGAGGGTAAGGATTAGAAAAATGGAGCAAAAAGGAAAAGAATGAGTATCAACTGCTTGTCCCCCTCTACATATGAATACATATACAGTCAAATAAGATACCCAGAATTAAATAATCTACTGTTTATATTTTCCCTTTTCTCATCTATCAAAGCCTGTTGGGGATGTGTGACATTTACAGTCCCAGACTCATCATCAGTTTGCCTCAGAACAGTTTAATTACACTTGGAAATTAAGACTCTTCTCTANATAAGATACCCAGAATTAAATAATCTACTGTTTATATTTTCCTTTTTCTCATCTATCAAAGCCTGTTGGGGATGTGTGACATTTACAGTCCCAGATTCATCATCAGTTTGCCTCAGAACAGTTTAATTACACTTGGAAATTAAGACTCTTCTCTTGAGGATGTACATGTTGTTCCCCAGAGAGGCATGAGTTTTTTTTTTTTTTTTTTTTTAACTGAGTATTTCCCCCAATGCAGAGCTGGAAATGTGAGATTATGTTGTCAGACAGGTGAGAAGGGACAGGAATTTCTCTCTTGTGAAATCAGAGGTTTCTTCACTGGGAGCAGATCTGAAGGCAGGAGTTACCTTGTCTTACAAATGTCTGGCTGGTGTCAAGGAGAATCTCGCAGCCCTCCACAATCATACGCTCTATCGCCAGGTTCTTCCTGATGTTCTCAGTCTCGCTCACTTCGTCATGCATGATTCTGGGAAAAAGGACATTACACTGTTATCTTTTGGTAATGTGTAGAATGCCCTATGGAAAAAGTCATTGCTTATGTTCTGATTGTGTGTACATGAAGAAAAGTGACATCTTGCTGAATTGAGACATCATGGTGGTTTTGTTTTTGATGATATTGCACAGTGGTACCTGGAAAGCTCCTCCAGCTTAGATTTTGCGTAGTCCAGACTGTTTCTCTCTACATGTTCATGGGGTGTGTGGGCCAAAAGTTCGTGGAGTGTAAGAATGTAGCGGGGAATCTGCAGAGACAGAATAGACAGTGACAGGGAAGTTGCACTCAAGATAACAACTTACATACATGCATAAATTTAACCAAACATGCACACAAAGGAATATACACATGCCAACGTGCTGGTATACTAATGAGAGGTAGATCACTGGAGAGCACAATCTATACCCATCAGCAAAATTTATTATCAACACAGCACAGCCTGCAGTAGGCCCCAACAGAATGGACTGTCAGGAAACTGCGTGCCTAGCCAGAAAGGAGTCATTATTAAAACCTGAGCCCCCAAAACAACTGTTTTTTATAAACATGAAAAACACTACAGGGATGTTCTGAGCATAAGAAGACAAATGCCTGTTGTTTATGTTGTTGATCAGTGATGCTATAATATTTGACAAGAGGGAAGTGGGTCTTTGAAGCCAAGACCTGACTGTGCCACTCTGGTCTGTAGAGGCACCAGGGCACATTAATGAAAATAATGCTTTAAAGTGGATATTAGCCATCACACCACCAGCAATACATTTTTTTATGGAATTTGTTTGCAATGTTTTTACTGGATCAATTCACCTCAATTAAATCATTTTAGGTTTGAAATCAACTGAGAATGAATTCAATGTATTACAAATATCTCCTATAATTGAAACTGCTGATATAATGATAATCCATTTAAATAATGGCCTTTTGGTCAATAGTTAAGGTGTATCTTTAAGTTTAAGTTATTATTTCTGGTGCAGAAACAACAAATCCACCTCATGTTTTCCTCTAAAAGCTGTTGCATTTAAAGATATTGACTCAAAAGAATGTCTGCCTTAAAAAACACATCATGTAATTGATCTCTTATAGCAGAACATAAACTCTTCAGGATGTTAAAAACCCTAAATTCAAAATGACAGCCCTGATTTTTGGGGTTTTGTGTTTTCATTTCTAAAATTATATTTATTACTTAAATGTTTAAAATTGTTTTATATTTAAATAACGGTAGTGTAACTTTTATTAAAATGTAATCAATTTAAAATACTAAAATACAATGGTCAACTATTATCAAATTGGTGAATTATATGGCCCAGCAACAACATTTAGAGAGAACCACAANGGTAGTGTAACTTTTATTAAAATGTAATCAATTTAAAATACTTATCAATTCATTTTTTAGTGATAGTGGGCTGCAAATATTAAACATTAAAAAGTCACAGCCGTCCAGTGACAACTTCACACACATTCAGTTTTAAAAATCTAAAGCACCAATAAAGATTATTTTCAAGTACAGTAAATGAAGAACATTAAGGAATATATACAAGTGAAAAAGGACGTGATAAGAAATTCCAGTTATGAGTTTTGCAATTAATGATCAGCCTATGTTGTTACCATCTGAAAGACATCCAACTTTAAATATCCAGACAACGACCTGGCTGACAACTAAAACTGGGTATCATTGGCATAGCAATGGTCAACAATTATCAAATTGGTGAATTATATGGCCCAGCAACAACATTTAGAGAGAACCACAGAATACCCAACACAATCTGTCTCTACTAGTTCTACAGTAAACAATGGGGCTGCCTTTATTTCCTCTGTCTATCAATGAGACAATTTAGCTAACCTGGAACATGGGGTAGGTGAGGAAGGTCTCCAGGGTTCTCTCCTCACAGTCAGGTTTGGCCTCATATTGCTTCAGCAGCTTGTCAAAGTCCCGGTTCTGCTTGCAGTGAGCAAGGATCTGTAGGCTATACTGGTGATTCCTCACAAACTCCTGGTAGATGTTCAGCATGGGCAGCAGGATGTCGAACAGGTCAGCTGGGGATAGATCACCATCAACACATAGGGAGGTGTCAGTCACAGCAATGAAACTTAACAAAACAAGTAGTACTGCTGGTAAAAACTGTCTTTGTCTTTGTCACATGCAACAAAAAACTTCCTCATAGTCACATTATGAAAAAAAACCAAAGATATTAGAAAAGATTATTCTTACCAAGCACTAATGTTGGCCAGCTTGCTATTCTAGCTTTTAATCCCTGGTAAAAGATCTGATGTAGAAACATGATAGTTTCACTGTAGAAAAAAATATATTAGGAAAAAGATGATTAGTTAAAACTGGTTTATTTCATGCTCTAATCTGAAACAAATTCAGACTAAATGACTTTGCCAACATCCAGTGAAGTAAATGTAAGCCCTGATAGGAGACAGTGTGTATAAGAGTATGGCTGTGCAGGTTTTGAACATGAACATGCTTGGATGAGTGTGTGGGTGGATTCTGAATAGGCCAATGAGGTTTCATGCAGATTAATGTTTCCACCATTGTACTGTCTGTGTGTCAAGAGTTTTTCTGAAGGGACATAAAATCCAACCTGGAGACACAAATTTAAAGCTATCAGATTATATCCATAAAGTACAAAGTCAGGATACAGATTACAGAGAGCAATTTCTGTTAAAATGGTTAGAATTAATACTTTTTAAATTTTTAGTTATATTTATTATTATAATTTAAAACTTCTATTTTCACAATAAGTTAAAGTCTATGACCCCCAAAAACAAATATGCTCCCTCTGGTAGCATGTATGTACAAACAACCGCCTGACTGCCTGAAATAATACCACCTATAGGATTTCTTCTAGAAATATGTGTCAGTATTGAAACAAGAAACAGGAAGGTAGACTAGTGCACAAACAGATTGTGAGAGATCATTCTACATATTTTATGGATCAAGCAATATTTAACTAATATAATTTCATCTTGTGGCTCTCATAAAAATGAGTTTCTAATGTCTTTCTGCTCACTTCATGTAGGAAATTACATTTTTGGACTCAACAGACAAAATTACTTTGTAAAAGTGCCCTGTGGACATTTCTTTTAATTCAGTGTTTTCAGTGTCTTTTTCTACACTGCCTTTTGTTGGTGCATTGTTGTGCTTTTTGGAATGTTCCCCCAACTGTCAATTATTAGAACAGAGTGTGCCACAAAATACAAACAAATTGGCTCAAGAAACACTGCATCACAATGCTACCAGTGATCAAAACCCCCATGGAGTACCTTCAACATGATTGCGTCTGGAAGGACAATCAGTGAATGTGTAACAAAAGGATCCAACCTGTTGAGGAATATGCTGCTGACGTCATCATGGGTGATAGGTGGCTTCTTTGAGCTGGCTGCCATGCGGAGTGGCCTCAGGAAGTTATTCACAAGAATGTGAAGCTGCTGGACGTACTCAGCCTCTGAGTCCAACATGCTAAACACCACCTGGTTCCTCTTCCTCATGCTCTCAGCATGAGGTGAGCGGATGTAATCCTGGATGATGGTCTTCCATTTCCTCCTGCAGATCCAGCCTCGCAGGAAGCTCTGGACCTGCAGCAAACCGAGAATTTAAAAGCTGTGGTCAGATTCTCACCTTCACTGTGAAAATGCACGTGTGTAATGTGACATTACTTTTTTGATCTTCTTGATTTCTGAGTCATCATCAGTTGGGGCAGCTGCGGGGCTGGCATGGATCTTCTCGTTGTCTTTGAGCAGCCCGGCAATCTGCCAGGGTAGAAATGGCAAGAAAGACTAATCATTGCCACTGACAAACTTCTCTTCTTCTTACCACCGTACCGTACCAGCATGTAAGCAAAGTGACTAAGTCAACAGGACGGTACCTTTCATTACTGCCAACACTGAATTATTAGCTTGACTAAACTAGCTCTGTTCACTTGGGTTGGTCATATAAATTCAAAATGTACCAACTCTCTTGCACAACAGTCTTATGGATGAAAAAAAACAGACTAGAGCTGCCTTGAACTGTTTGAAGCTAAGTGTCTCCATTTACTTTGTATACAGTGAGAGAGTTANTGTACCAACTCTCTTGCACAACAGTCTTATGGATGAAAAAAACAGACTAGAGCTGCCTTGAACTGTTTGAAGCTAAGTGTCTCCATTTACTTTGTATACAGTGAGAGAGTTCATTGTCATTGCATTTCATAGAAGAGATGCAATAAAAAACATGTTCATGCATATTCAGCACATAATTAGATTTCAAGCATCACATTTGCACATTAAAGTAAAATGACTATTTGATCTGAAAAATACAGCTGGGAAAGCAGCGCTATTGTAGACATTGTTTCTGAGAGAGGAGATGCAACGTGTAAAGCAGTTGGACTGGACACAGCTCTCTGTGATGGGCTTCCACTTCTGTCTGCTTGCGCTAGTTTTCACATATAAGACAAACATACTAATCAGCATAATCCATGGTCTTCCCACTGGTTCAGCTGTTATTTGCTGTGCTGATAGGTGGAGACAAGCATGGGACACAGACACATTTTGGAAAGGAAAAACTCAATGTAAGAAGGAGTGTTAAAATGATATTATTGTGCCAGTTCAGGAAGTCTATTTACAGCAGGTCTGACTGATACTGTGTGTGGCTGCTACAAATTTGTCTATGCATGAAAAATTCTGTAATTCTCCGCTTTTGTGATTTAATCAGACAGGACAAAACAGTGTTGAGGACCCCAATAAAGAAAAAGCCCCAGTTCACCCAAAAAAGCCCATACAGATCATGCTGAGGGTAAAAAGAATCATAGTGAATATTACCTCTGACTTAAGCCTTTCAATCTCTATCTCCCCATCTTCTATCTGTTGTCGAAGTTGCTTAGCAACTGTTTTCTCCGTCTCCACAATCTGAAGCAGATGAAGATACTTCTGCATGAGAGTCTCATGCTCAGTGGCCAAGTTTCTGTAACTGTGACACACAGGCACACACACACACACACACACACACACANACACACACACACACACACACACACACACACACACACACGGTTTGTATTGTAGCTTGAGTAATGACATCAGTGCATTTAGCTTCAGCTCACATCAAAGCAATTGTGTTTTACTTGTGAACAAAGCAGTTTTACTTCAAGTCTGTCATTCCTCATATCTTAACCCCACTTATGAAACCATGGCAACCTCCTCTACAGACTGAGCACATCTGTCAAAGATTACTTGCCCGCTGCTGACTAATTCAACTTCTAATTGCCATGTCTGCACATTTCACTGATGTGTGCCTTTACCTGGCGTGTGATATGGCAGCCACCCATTCATCACAGTCCTTTACATCTTCTGTGCGTAACTCAAGCGCCTTTTGGTTTTCATGGGTGAAGCTGACAGTGAAATAGTACTGAAACAAACAAGAAGGGGGGATGTGTGGTTAGAAACATTAGCAGTATCATTAACCAGGCATGTTATACATTCCACGCAGAAATGAGAATTCATTATTGGGTACCTTCTAGAGACAGCATTATATTATATTATATAGTGGCTTGACTGAGGCTTCTCCACTGCTTTTGTCTTTGTGTTTGTTCTACTGCCTCACTGCTGCAGACATCAAGCGGGTGATTTAAAACCACACAGGGCCTGGGGAAGCCACATCTTACTCGCCCACCAGTGCAATTGATAGGGTTCACTGAGGGAAGCCTCCCCCAGCTCGATTTCTGGGATGTTTCTGGTTCCCAGGAGGAAATGCCATAAGACATGGAGGCTGGAGCCACGGCCAATTACATAACTGTACGATACCTGTTTCCTAGCAACTCCAGTCCATGTGAACAGTTGGGCTTGTTTTTGCATTTTCTTTCTGTCACTCGATTCTTGATGAGCATGCTTTCTTTTGTGTTGGGCTCCCAGCAGCAACTAATTGTGAAGAGTGTAGTTATAATGAGGAAAGCATGTACTTTGTTTTCAAATTATGGATCATATATTCATGTTAGGAACTTAAAAAACTTAGTTTTTTTCTGCATGTTATGTATTCTTGTGCAATACAAATCCTCCTCAAAAAACTCCTTCGATTGGACAGGTGTTTGCTTGCAGAGGATCATCACAGACTTGCAGCAGTGGAATGATACCTTGTATATTCAGTCAAGTGCAATGTCAAAGTAAAATTGTGAGGTGTCTTTACTCTATCTATCACATGTATTTAGCAGCTAAGTTATTTTTCATAATAACATTTTCATACAAAACATTTAATGAGCATCTATATAGATTTTTGGACTTGTACCATTACTTGTAATGGAGTGGTTATGTCTGTAATGCTATTTTCACTCAGTAAAATATGAATAGCTACCAAAAGAAAACCGAAATTCAAATATGAATAGTTCTTTTGCATGAATATGAAATGATATGTAAACTATTAACCTTTGCATGAAATATAGTGATATAATAATTCTTATGAGGTGGATTTTTTTTCCACAACCGAGGGTCTAAATGGCCACTAATAAATATCTGAGCAGTGAAAATGAGTTAAAAAATAATTTTCTCATGTCAAGGAGAGAATAACATCACCTATTTTTTCTTTTAATAATTTAACAAATTACATATACATTTAGCATTTCTGGCCATATACTGTATCATGTTTATGAAGTCTTTATGATGAGAGCTATGAATTTCCTTTTAAAACATAAGAGAATACGCCACGATAAAATAATACCACACCCCTTATAAGTGAGATTTCATCTTTTCCTGTGGACTGCTCCAGCTGTGTCGAGCGAAGAGTATAGACTCTAATCTTTGGCCTGCAGATGTTCAACAGGCGCCTATCAACCTGCAACTGATCATTATTCATAGCTGACTGCTCTTCCATCTTCACATTCATTAGGTATTCATCCTACCGTCAAAGAAAATCTATTTCTGGCAGTGAGGCATGCATGTTGTTGTAGTTTTCCTTCATGATCTCTTTAAGAGCATGGCAAGTGTCTGGTCTGAGGCAATGTTAAGCTGACTGTCTGCTTCCTGCTTTATGTTTATAGCTGAGTCATGCACCTTTAAAATCAAAGCACATCTAAAATATATGACCAGATAAAACCTATGATATAGACAAGCATTAATTGAAAAATGCTTATTTTGTGTTGACTGACTCTTTTTACAATAGTATAGTAATTCTTGTCTTTGCAATTGACAAGAATTAGTTCTTAATTAATTGTAATTGTAATTAATAAACAGCTCTATTATTGCAGCAATATTCAAGAATGAATAGTAACAGACTTTGCTGAACCATCTAATGAGATCTATACTGTATTCCTTGGAGTACTAAGTGTGAGTAGTTATTTTACTTTAATGAAAAGCTTTAGTTTGGATGTTAGCCCTCTCCATACTGACAAACCAGAAAAATGCAGTATATCTTCTACCAGTACATTATGAAGTCAGAGCTTTCAATTTAAAATACAAATCAAAACAAAGCAAATCAGCCATTGCTTATTCCTGCAGCTTCTAGTGGATTTGTCTGGAATGCTGCTGTTTTCAATGCAAGCTAGCTGTTTTTTTCTATAAATGGACTCTGACCCCTCTGAGGTACTGCAAGGAACAAATTTAGCCCAAATAGCACTTGCATTAATAGGAGAGATGCGACACACTACTTCTCTCCTTACCCCACCTCTCCCAACTGCATCATTCTTTAGGATGCAAATAAGGGTTGCCATAGAAACCTCGAGCTCAAACGCATTATCATTTTCACACTAACTGCATTTGAGGATAAATATAATGTAGGGATTATGGTGGATTCTAAAGCGTTACCACAAAACCATAAATCCAGGTGGGGATAGGAGATAGAGGTGATATTTTCTTGGTCTTATTTATTCTTGTAAGGGATATTTGTTTGGGAGGTGACTCTTCAAGCAGCCCTTCATTTCAGTCACACAAGTCATTTATTATTGCTGAACCTCACCATGCTTTCACTCTCTGCAAACAGGATTGATGGAACAGGTATCTTTTCAATACTTTATCATGAATTAAGTCCAAAATGGCATATAACTATATATGTCAAATTTTATGTTTACGTTCAAAACAGCACAATAGAGGGAGAGCTGCACTGCTGATAACATTTTAAAGGAATCCAAATTCTTTCAGGGTGTTTTTTT
>JANJYP010017765.1:0-15272 GCA_024605115.1 Rastrelliger brachysoma | reverse complement strand
GAGGGGGTGTGCATATGTTGCGTATCAAAGGGTTAAAATGACATAACTGTATCTTTTGCAGCTGAATCTACTCAAATGTGATATGAGTTCCAGCTTGAGAAGAAGAGTCCATTTTAATGACAAGTCAGCGGGGAGCAATTGATATCATTATTAATGTGAAACCACTAGCCAGACACTGCACTAGACTTGATTCATTTTATTGTTCCTACTCACATATAAGCTGAAATGCACCACAGTAGTCTTATAATATATGTTAACTTCTTATTTTTTATTTCACTGGCAAGCAAATGTTTTAGTGATGACTGACCAGTCACACATTATATAAATACCAGTTGATCCAATATGTCTGCAGCATGATGATAATGTTGGATTGCATTAGAGCCATAATCAGAGGTTTGCAGCCACTGCTCGCCAGGAACTGCTACACAAGTTGTCACACCACCTGAAAGCCCTCTTATGAGGGTCTGTTGTTTTATTAAATTGCACTTTGTATTGAGAGCTGTGAAGGGTACAATTAAGCATGCTTGCTACATTCAAGGAAAGCGGTTTTTACCTATTGTTGAAAGGCATTGCTGAATGTGGTTGTAGGTGTCATTAACTAGATAAGGGATCTACTAGGAAGCATTTTTTTAATCATGAGGCCTCTGTACACTTTACTAAAATGCAAACTAGCATCAGTTGGACTGTGTTTTCCAAAAAGAAATCTAGCATCTAAAATGCCAACTCGGCAACACTGACCATATCTCCTACTTGGTACTTTTATGTTATAATGTCAGACTCATACCATGTCCATTTTTGACAACCAGGACTATGCTTGTATTGGAGTTATACATAATGGAGGGCTTCTTATAATAGCATCATTCACAATTTGAAATGGCTTATAGTCTTTAGACAGTAATTATCTAGGATTAGACATGGCATAAATGTGACCTCATATGAAACTGCATGAAATACCACATAGCCTGATGCAAGACTAATGGAGAGGCTGCTTATTGCTGCTTCAGTAGCACATATGAGAATAGATGGGCACAAAGCTTCAATTGTCTGTCCTTTAATCCCGTGACAATGGAGATCTGTAATCATATAAATATCACTGACTAAACTATATGCTGTAAATATCCAAATACATTTTCTGATCAGGCATTTAAAAAATACAAATAATCTGCCAGTCACTAGGGCTACAGAGAGACTCGTAGAAGGTCTATGTTAGCATTATTTTTCAGCTTTTACACCCTTGGCTAAAACATTTGAAAGTTATTTTGTTCAAGCTCAATTCCCTTTTTTAAGTGCTAAAAGCATTGTATATTTTCAACTACTTTTTCCCCTCACCTGCAGCCAGGGGGATTGTTCAAATGAGGTTCAAAGGCACTTTTTATTCCATTCCTTACAGAAATCTAAGGTTTCTACTTTTGAGAAGATGTGGGCCTTTATGAGCAGCAAGCCGAGCACATCACTGGTGAAGTCCATTGAGGATGGGATTCAGAGGGTACTGAAGTCAGACTACGCCCTCATTATGGAGTCCACCACTATCGATTACATCACCCGGCGAAACTGTAACCTCACCCAGGTGGGAGGGATCATTGACAGCAAAGGCTATGGGATTGGCACTCCCCTTGGTAAGACCTGTGAATGACCATAAAATACATTTGAGGCTACCAAATCATAAAGTTGTGTTGCCCTTTGAAGGATCAGTGTGATGCCCGACTTTTCAGTTAACGCTGCAGCACAATTTATATTTTTTAATTGTTTTAGCCACCAGTCAGACAGTATGCCACAACGTGTTTATGAACCTTATTATCACAGAATCCAGCTGGTGTTTCTTCCAAAGTAAAACAGACCTTATGTTGCTTCCAGGCTCCCCGTATAGGGACAAAATCACCATAGCAATCCTAAGCATCTTGGAGGACGGGCGCCTACACATGCTGAAGGAGAAGTGGTGGAGTGGGAGCAGCTGCTTGGATGAAGAGCGTCGCGAGACAGGCCCCATGGGTATCCAGAACCTGGGTGGTATATTCATTGTGCTGGCATCTGGCCTAGTGCTGTCTGTTTTTGTGGCGATTGCTGAATTCATCTACAAACTAAGGAAGACAGCAGAACGTGAGCAGGTATATATCCCCATAAATCACATGCAGAACACCATATAATTTGATATTTACTCTGTGGTTATGGTGTATGAAACTCACTGACATAAATTAATTACACCAGGATTTTAGTTTATTTCACCTCAATTGTAGCAGTGAAGTTACTAACCATGCCTATTTTGTTATGATACTTATTGCACATAGCCTCAAAACTAAAGCTGTGCTCTATTCATGGCTTTTAGTTCAAACATGTTATAAAAGGATTTGCATGCCTTTGGCTAATCCCTAGGAGTACTTGGCCATAACACCACAACATTTACTTATTTTAACAGGCATAATTGCAAATTGGAGCATAGAGAATTAATCCATTATTAGTCATTGGAGATGTCAGAATAGCACGAATCCTTTACTGTTGTAAATCACTAATTTGAGTCATACTAAGTGAGTAGTTGTATGCATGCTCATGCAGCGTGCTTGTTCATTCTCTCTGACACAGCAGCAGTAATGAATCGTGTGCAGGTTGCATGTGGTGGTGGTGCGATTTGACATTGCTGTTAGCCAGGGACACACACAAACACACAGACTACACACACCAGCATTAACACAACATTAATGTTATGTTGTACTGCATTTTGTGCTCTTTAGACTGTCGACACTCTCTGCTGTCAGAACAATTTAAAGCTAAGGCATTTACCCCCCATCCCTTTCCCCTCTTCGCCTTCTTGCTCTCCTCCCCGCATCCTCCCTTTTTGCCCAGAGGTCTTTGTGCAGTGCCATGGTGGACGAGATCAGACTGTCGTTCACCTGCGAGAGGCGGGTGAAACACAAGCCTCAGCCTCCAGTCATGGTGAAGACGGATGCAGTGATCAACATGCACGCCTACAACGACCGACGACTCCCAGGAAAGGACAACATGAGCTGCAGCACTGGGATGACTCCCATGTTCCCGTGACAATGTGTTCTCCCCAGGGCAAGAACCTCCTGAGCAATGTGTCAGGGGCAGTGCCAGAGACTAGAGACAATGGCATAGACGGGATCATCAGATTCACCATTAACCACAGTGACATGGGGACACTAACAAAACATGGGCAACTCAAAATGGCAGCATCAGCCACACAGGTATGACAATATTCACCACTGTATTCAAAACCACATGAAATAAAATAAATATTTGGGGGAGGTTCTAGGATTTATTTCCATTCCTGAGAAGGGAAACCCAAATAATCAGTTACAAGTCTGATGTTTACGTGCGCAACACAAAAACACAAGAAAATACACATTAAAGGAATCAGTGGAAAGACTGATAATTTATTGGGAAATACGGACTGAAGCAAGAAGAAAGGCTTTGTTGAGAATGGCAATAAATTACAAACATACAAAGAGGAAAAAGGAGAACAGTTTATATCGGAGATCAGTTTTGCCACATAATAAGTTATGACATCAATTTCCTACCTTACTCCTGTTGATTTACACTAACTCCCGAATGGCCTTTGACAACAGAAAGTAATGTTACCTCAAACATGTTGTCTAGATTCCAGCGGTCTTCTTTGAGTCATAAGCTGTAGGATATGAGACAGGATCTCTTGAGAGTGTGGTTCACAGGGACATGTGATAACTTGAACACATAACTTGGAATACACATTCAGTATCCACAGTATTGTTATTAGTAGAAAACTCACAGAAAGATATAAACAGCCCAACAATAAGTATACATTAATGAAGTTGTGTAATTAACCATGTTGTAACAAAGAAGCAATTAATCACTGATGCAAAGCTTGAATGGGGAGATATCTTTGTTGAACACAAGAGATTCCACCATAGACCACTGTCTACGTGTTATTTGATTTGAGAAGTGCATCTTATGTCAACATTATTTTGTATATGATTGACTTTTAAATCAGTTAAAAATATTTATTGCCAAAGATGTGACCATTCAACAGAACTATACACAGAATAGAGAGTACAGGGCCAGGACTGCTCAGTAAGCTTTTCAGAGAGCACTCCTCTTGAACTCATTGCAAAGCAAATTGGAGTGGTCAAAATGTGACTGTTAAGGGATTTTGCTGTAAGTGTTTGTCCAGCCATGCAAGGTAATATGTATAAGAAGTAAATTATATTTGGCACAGTCATGACATTGTATTTTTTGGTTTTGCTCAAAGCATTACTACACTAATGTAAAACAATCACTGCTAGAAAAAGAAAAATCAGTAGATTGACTTCTCGATCCAATGCCTTTGTTAAAAGACTGTAATTTCAAAAATGATAACTACTGATACACTGAGCAATTNAGAAAAAGAAAAATCAGTAGATTGACTTCTCGATCCAATGCCTTTGTTAAAAGACTGTAATTTCAAAAAGGATAACTACTGATACACTGAGCAATGTTATGAGCTGATTTAAAAAGGTTATATTCATGTTTAAAAATGCTGATGATGAACTGGTAGTGTGTTTGTATTCAGTGTGTGCCAAATGGGACGGAAGGCACTCGGTCAGGTATTTGTTTGTTTAATAAAGAATTGTAAGTCACAAAGACAAAAGGTAAGAGACTGTGACCTTAGCCTAACTAAAGTGCATTTTGAGTGCATTTACTTGTGATGTTTGATGTATCCATCAAACTACATGCTGGTCTTTATCCATTATTTCTATACATTTTTCAGCCATTAATTTGTAGGTATGATCTATAGGTTTTTGGCAGCAAACTGATTGTTTTGCATTATGTGCATCACAAAAACTGGGTGAGGGTTTGGCTTTGAAAAGAAAGGTTTTTCAAAGTTATCTTGGACTAGAAACTTTACTGTGAACATGCTAAGTGACATAATGTGGTGAATAGACAGAAGACAGATGATAATTTGGTGTGTTCATGTCGACCTAAATGCCTGTTGAGTAAGTGTATATCTTCAGCAATTGTCATGCCGTAGGAAGATTCGAGGAGTCTGTAAGCTGCTGTCACCTGGGAGCTGAACCAACAGCAAACCTCTGTGAGGTTTATGTTGTCGATACATCAAGACAAAAAATCATAACTATCTACGATTCAAGGATAGTCCAATCTGTAAAATTTAGCATTGGTTTGGTAGAGATTCAATGTATAATTGTTTATCGATTCCCTTCTGCAAAAGTAGACTATGTAGATAAGATCAGCAGGAGAAAATGTATTTTGCTAAATTTATACTGTTATAAATGAATTCTGTTGACAGTCAGATATGTTATAGATGCTATTTATTTCATTAGAGAGGTCACTTTAACCTACTTCCTCACTTTACCCCAGATCCACAGCCCCAAACCTTGTTTATTTATTGAATGGAAATACATTATATTATGGTATATTGGATTACTATCATCCACATGGGAAAATGTATGTAAATCTACTTTTTTGATGGCTAATATATTTCTACAAGGTGAACATGAAATGGAAATACTGAGCCTCCCCAGGAATTAGGGGGGAACTCCCTTAGAGTAGGGTTTACCTTATGTAACTGGATCTTTAATCCTTTTGAAAACCCAATTAGGACCCGGTCTTAAGTATGACTGTGTCCGAAATGCGGTCCTACTGTATTACTGTTACCCCTCATGTGTACTGTAGCTTTTCATGAAGGTGATTCAAAGACTCAAGTTTGCTTGTATTTCACTTCTGTAATATGTGAAAATAATTGAACAATTTCATCATAATCAAAATTATTTGGAATCACAAATGAGTTTCTGATTTGGCTGATTCAGTCAATTTGGTTACTGAATATACACATCTTTTTTTATAAATTAATGTGAATAATAATGTCATTTTACACAAAAATTGTATGAAATGTGAGAGAAAAGTAATGCAAAATGTAAGCTACATAACCTGTGTTCCATTAGCAGTGTGTGATATGAGTTTTGATTTTCCAGCAGTCACAACGGTATGCCTTTTTTATGTATACCTTTCTCTTTGAGTTGCACAGCTTCTATCATTTGGCAGAAAACCTCTCAAACAATATGATAAATATGTTGGTGCCAACCAGGGTTTTCTTTGTGGACATGCAGAATTTCTATGAATATAGTTTTTGTAAGGTTTTGTAAAAAAAAAAGAAAAAAAAAAGATTTTGTTTTCCTAGTAACTGTATGTGTTAAGAGAACATTAGAATAACCAACATCTGAGAAAAACATGGGGAAATTCAACAAAATATTATAGAAAAGCTATTGAATTATTTTCTTTTTAACACACTGTGAATAATTCAATTGTACAGTTTGCTGTATGGGTTATATGAAGTTTTAAATAAAA
Organism: Rastrelliger brachysoma; assembly: GCA_024605115.1. NCBI lineage: Eukaryota > Metazoa > Chordata > Actinopteri > Scombriformes > Scombridae > Rastrelliger > Rastrelliger brachysoma. Next base: position 8,939 of record JANJYP010017765.1, on the reverse strand, counting down.
AAATACAAACTATTTATATCTCTCATTGAGCTGCTGCTTTATTGGTGTTGTTACCGTACTAAATCATTTTGAAAGTGGCCACACATTATTAATATTGATGATAGAATTTTGATCTGCTGTAGATTAGATTAGATTTTAATGATCCCAGTTGACAATCACAGCACATAACAAGATACAGATATGAATAATTTAAAATATAAAAAAGTNGTGTTGTTACCGTACTAAATCATTTTGAAAGTGGCCACACATATATTATATTATAAATATTGATGATAGAATTTTGATCTGCTGTAGATTAGATTAGATTTTAATGACCCCAGTTGACAGTCACAGCACATCACAAGATACAGATATGAATAATTTAAAATATAAAAAAGGACAGCAAATAATAAAAGCATTGAAAAATAATTTAGCTAATGAGTAAGAAATAAAACAATCATTAACTGCTTGTTCAAGTGTATTTTAATACACAATGTTTCACACTGAATAACACAGAATAAAATGCACTGGAAACTAGAGTAGGGGGAAGTAATGTGTTCACGCATGAGTGACTATATGTACGTGTCATGACGTGAGGTAGCAATCGATTGCAATAGGGAGAGATTAACCTTGCTTGCGTTGAGATGGCAGACGTGCATGTTAAAAAAGCAGGGGAAACCCCAGGCCATGGCGTTGAGAAGCAGCGGGCGCATAATGAGCGATGGGCAGGGGCCTTGCGCCTAATGGGAAGATTTATTATCTCTCACTATCAATTAATCCCTTTGGACAGACCAGGCCCAGCAGGAGCGCATCACGAGTATGTAAAAGAGAGAGAGAGGATGGGAGCTTGCCAGATGAAGAGAGAGAAAGAGAGATGAGGAAGGACATGAGAGGTGGAAGAAGCAAGAGCAGTGGTTGAAATGAAAAAAATGCAGTGAGAACAGGAAAAAAGGCAAGGAGAATGGGATAATTATTTGAAGATAATACCTATAAGATTGGAGAGCTGTGAAGAATGAAGGCAGAAGAACAATGGGTTAATGACAAAGTGAAGAAAGAGGTATAGTCTCTAATAAGATATGAGGGAGGAGAGACAATGCAGGAAGAAGACGAGATAGTAATGAAGGAAAACAAGCAATACAGTAGATAAAGGGAACCTAAGACGTTGGTGAGAGACTCAGGGAGCATAAAACAGAATTTGTAAGACTNAATACAGTAGATAAAGGGAACCTAAGACGTTGGTGAGAGACTTAGGGAGCATAAAACAGAATTTGTAAGACCGATAGAACACTGTGAGCTACTTTGTGCACATGCTTTTAAAGATTAGCTATATGTTGAGCTTGAAAACTTGTTGGACTAGTAGTGCAGTGATGTAGATAACAATCTTTAGAAGTAGGTCAATGAAAATAGACATAAGGAATTAGCCCTTTAAAAAAATAAACTACACAGTGACTAAATGAGCTTCAGTGAAGGGGATTATTCCATTCAAAGGCAGTTGTGGTGCTCAATTATGTTAGAGTGGCTTTTAGGAAAAGAGGCATTTTTATGATAGAAAGTCTATGTTTGATTTAATGTTAATCAGCTAAACTATTTAGAGTGGTTTAATGTATTGTTCCTCATGTTGTGAATGACATTAGGACTTGGTGGTATTTTTACAGATTCAAGCTCATGTCTCTACAGATCTATTCACATATATTTTGTTTCAGAGTACTGAATGAAGAAACCTCCATACACTACTTCCAAACTAAAGCTGTTCACTGACCTCAAGCGTCTTTGCCATTATGGTGACTGCCTCGGTCTGTCGCTCATGCACCCTCATGGTAGTTTTGTCACTCTAGTGGCACATGTCCAGACCAATGTTTTTTTTGTTGTTTTTTTTTTGATGACCTTGAAAGGGCTGTCAGTGTGTGATGTTCTGCTTGACACTCCAGGGCTGGAGCCTGATGGCTGTACTTCATTGACCCATTTGGGGGTGAATGAATGCCCTACCCATGCCATGCCCATCTCTGTGGACCCACTGGGTGAGAGAACGATCTTAGCTGAAGCTGCACCAGAGGATTGGCTTGATACAGTAGGAGGGCCAGTGTGCACTGAACCTTATTATAGGCAATGTCATCATCCCAGAAAACTGAATTCCCTCCAGGAAGCACATGATACATAGCTGTAAAGGATGCAGCTGAATAAAAATGGTTTTGGAGGAATGGTGGTAGATATCACCTTCTCTAAAAAAGAACCAAGGATATTACAAACTAGGGCATAGGCTTGATGAAATTGATTCAAAGAAAAAAGCTGAAAAGACTGGTTTAAAATGATAGATCATAAAAAGCAAACAAGTTTGCATCATTTTCATGTCAAAATACGTTAAAAAACCTCACAACACAGACTCATATGTAGTTAAATCATACAAGTCAAATTATACTGACCTTTTTTTTCTTTTTTTAAAAAATTCACTTTTAAATATGTGGGTAGTATATCAGAGATGTGTTACAAGACTAATACTGTAGAAGGTTGATAGCACTGTCCATCCCAGTAAAATTAAAAATGATGATCAATTAATGAATGTTTAATTAGAGTACACTGTAATGCTTTAATGAAGTGGTACCACAGCGGGAATACTCATGAATATTCTACCTTCCATAATGAACTTGGCATTACATGTATCGCGTCTGTACAGACTAGACACCATATGCCAGAATGTAGGAATGAGAGAAAATCATTGTTTATTCCAGACCTCATCTCTTTTATTGCAAATCACTGACACTGCAGTATCAGAGCTTTATCTTCATGCCATCATGTTGAATTATCCATTTGACTTTAGGTGAAATAGCCTGATAGAGACAGTTCCCATGAAATGCCGTAGTGACTTGCTCTTTCTGTACACCGTCTTTGACCCTGATAATGACTGGAATCGAGGCATTTCATGAATATGAATATAGTACCGGATGAAAAGCAATTTTCTCCAGTGTACATAAAAAACATTCTCTTGAACATTAAATGTAGAGTGGTGTTAGTCAAGAAGGTACTGAGCTTTTGCAGTTTAGCATTACATTGTACAATCATTGTCCACTTTACTAGCTACTCCTCTTCATCCATATAAATTACTCATCCCTCTACAGAGTGGGTCATACAGTACCAGTCAAAGTTTGGACAAGCTTTCTCATTCCAGTGAGTGGGAAAGTACGTTCAAACTTTTGACTGGCACTGATGTAAATTAATTTAACACACACTCACAGCTTAAATGTTAGATGATAGCCCATGATAAAATAATTACATGTTGATGACTTTGAAAAAGGAGAAAAAAATGGCATGCATCTGAGACCTTACCAAAGATTGTGCAGCAGACAAAACACATGCTGCACTGAGGGCAAAAACACCTTGTTCATCGGAGGTTTCAAAGGATGATGAGACTCAAGCTGACAGATGGGCCACAAAGTACAATCATAGTACAACTGTAGCGTGCGGAACAGCATCTCATTAGCACACAGCTGACTGAAGCTTCCATTTAACAATAAGCTAAATCACTCTTACAGTGTGATAGAGGAATCGAAAAAAAATCTGCTTGGTCTTTCAAATCCCAATTTCTGGTGCAACATGCTGATTTATAAGATTGTGATCTAAACAGTACGACTCCACTTGGTGACAGACTACTACAATGGAAGTACAAAGTAATATTACATTAAATGTCCATGTGAAGATGTGTTTTTATGACAGTAAGTATTGCTTAATTTGCAACACTAATTTCTACAAATACCTGCTGCGATTTATAAAATGTGTTAAAAAAAAAAAGAAAAAATATCAGGTTATATATATATGTTCTTGAAGCACCAACACTTTGTAGTTATCTTACAAAATTAACCACAAACTGCGTTAAAAAACACTTCAGTTACAAAATACTATAGGAATATAATTAAAAAAAAGATTCAATACTGTTAATACTATTAAAAAATGACCAAATCTTTAAATTAACTAATTGCAAAAATGATTAGAAAATCACTAGGACCACAAAAACTGAAAAAAGTGATTTCACTGGATCACAAACCAACAAAACACCTTTGAAAGAAGCTGGAATGACTCACTGAAGTTATTTCACAAAAATGCTTGATGTTACAGAGTTATCAAAGACAGGGATTCCTTCACAAGCTTTCCGTATCTTTTGCAATCCATGCGAAGAAAACTGCAGTCCATGCCAATACATAATCAACTGATGATTTAAAAATTGAAATTAAGAAGTGCCAAGAACAAATACAGTCACTATTGCATATTGGTTGCCGAGAGGACACTATTTTTCAAATGCTCTACTTTGTACATTTTGTTTTTTTTCTAAGCGAATGAGAAATCAGTCAGTTCTACATGAATCAGGGACATTTTATTATTGATTTTGATCCAGCTGCCTAGCTCTATCATTTACTGCAGAATGCATAACATAAAAATCACTGTAGCTATTACTTTGACTGTAGGAAATGCCATCACCATATTTATGCCTAGTACTGTAATATTAAATTAATTGTCTGAAGGTTAACAAGTGAGCCTTTCTAACCATGACTGAGCACCTCACAATTTGTGGTGAATCTGTAGTCTGTTGAATCTGAGTGTGTTTGTGAGTAAGCCAGCATAAGTTGGCTCTACCTACAGTAAGTGGTGCTGGCAAGGTGTACTTAATGAGATGTCCACTGACTATGTTTTCTTAAGTTTGGATTTGTTGTGTAAGGCGGCGGTCTTTCTCATCATCAAACAGGAACTCCAAATCTCTTTCCTAACTTCTACCTAAGGAGATACTGTCAGTGTTTTATCCCAAGGTTGCTCGCTGCCTACAGCGAGGCTGTTTGATGTTGGCCCAGAACCAGACTCCATTGCGTTCCAGGGGGGGATGAAGTTCACCAGCAGATGATTTGCTATTCTCTAACAAACTCCATCCCTACATTTTCATTCTTCAGCTTGGAAACATGCCAATGCATCCAGCAATATTCTTTCATGTAAACCTACCACAAAGTTTTCTTAGGTGTTAATAAAAAGTGTGCAAGTGTGCAGGGGCAATGTTTACCATGAATGGTTTGACTTAGTCTTGCCCATTACAGGTGAATGGGTTTGTACAAGCTCCTCTGCACAGTATTGTCAGTTGTGGGTTAGAAGTACATTTTCAGAATTGGCTAGCAGCGGCCACCCTTACTTGGCACATTCACTGTAATGACTTGATCATGATGATAAGTTTAATGGAGGCTTTCTTTTACTAGAAGAGGGTGAAGCCAATTTCGCTTTACTATTGCAGAGATGTTATTACATTGTACCAGAAACTAAATTCTACTGCAATTTTTCCATCTCTCCATGCCTGCTTGGTAAAACATGGAAATGAAGGAAGTCAGACAAGCTTTCCCTTTTCTCTCGCCTTTCTTCTATAAGAGGATATTGTATAGCCTGTCCATGAGGAAGGTGCTAGAAGGTGTCTGGCTGGCTGAGAGGAAGTTTATGGGCTGTGAAGGCCAATTTGAGCAGCCTGCAGATGGAGTCCAAAACTGCCATGTCACCTTCCTCCCTCTATCACTCTCCAATAGAGCGTTATTGGGAGGGAAAAAACACCATCAACAAGATGACTGTTCAAAACTATTTTTGAAAGGTGCTGGCATGGTTTTATGCACCTTAAATTACTCATTAATATTAAATAAGGAAGTGACAGTTGGTGGGACTTGGCATACACTTTTGGCACCTCAAGCGGGATTACAAGTGATGGCTGGGTGCTTTGTTTAAACCAATATGTGGTGGTTAAGTGAAAGAACAGCTGTTTTGGGTGTCTAAGACCAAGTTGCTGCTTGGCTGTGTCAAGATAACGTTTGTGACAAAAAAAAGCATAAAACCACATTTTGCATTTACATCAAAATACACCTGTTCTGTTTCAATGCATCTAACTTTATATTCAAACTAAATTGCTTTATTGTGTTAATCAGCTGTGAATAATGAATATTTTAATAATATTGTGATCCCACCCAATAAACTGGCCTGGCTGTTACAATATATCTAAAGATAGCATGTTGACAGTTTGAAAATAGTGAGGGCAGTTATTTCTGTTCTGTATAACTGCCACAAAAATAAATGTAAGGGAACCTTCCTAAAAACGTTTATTTATGTGGGTTATTTAAAGAGAAATACTATTTTCTAATATATAATTATAAAACTTCTCATCTCTTATTTCAGACATTTGACAAAACATCATCTTATGCCACACGTTAAATATGCAGTTGCAAATAAAACCACATGATGTAGCCATAAAGTGCATGATTAAAACATGCATATTGTTTTTAGTATTTATGGCAGATGACTTTCGCTGTGCTAGACTGGTTTTAATATCCACACAAAGCTACAAAGATGTTAATGTGTACCCACTGAAAATAACAATTTATGTCTCCCATTGTGCTTTGTTTTTGTGGCTCCTTGGTGCCTGTGTTTATGAGTAAGGCCAAATGTAAAGTCATATTTAATTACCCAGCATTATTGCTCAACAAGGCTCTGTTAATGCAAGCTAGTGTCTCAGATATAAATGATCAAGAGACAGCACCTGCAGCTGAGCATAAATGGGACAGTGCATTTCCTTTTTCAGTGACACAGACTATAAGTGTATTAATAGCACTAAATGTGAAGGTATCAAACATAATCTTCCTGTTGGTTAAATTAGATTAAAGCTATTTTTTTATACACTGCTGACTAGTTAAATGAAGGAGATTAGAATTAATGTTTCTCAGGAAGAGGAATTGGAAAACTGCTTACTGGAATTCCTTTAATTGCCCAAATCATACTTTACAATAAAAAGCCTCAAGTCTTGGTAGAGGATTTGGGACCCCCACAACAATTTCGCCTCATTGCAATTCCTTGCTTTGACTTATCCGACTAAAAGACCGTTAGGAAATGCTGTTGGCACGACGCAAGTGGCATGGGCTTCGTTGGCGGTTTGTGCCTTGCATATGGGAAGTCCTTCAAAGTCAGCCGCCGTGCCGCAGGCAGCATTCTAATGAGGTCATCAATAACCTGCAACAGCTGCTCAGAGAGAGAGACCTCATCTGTTGAGCTCAAGCCACCAATGACTCTGCTGTAACTGAACAAACAGCTTCAAAATAATGAGAGGTATTCTATGGAACATACAGCAGTACTTTACTGTGAACCATTAATTGGTGAAACCACAATAGATTTAAAAGTGACAGCAGTGAAAGTGACTGGAAAAGTTGCAAGTAAATCCCTCAGGGACTGTCACTTAGTCCACTGTGATGCTTTTGGTGGAATGAGCCTCTCAAAACACAGTAACGATAAACATGTCATTCTCCATAAAAGGATGAAGTGTCACTTTAGGCCAATCAGGACCAAGTAAACAAATTTTGTAGCAATTCCCAAGGCAGATGATTTAAAAAAAAGACAAAACTCTCTTTTTGTTATTAATTCACTCGTTGTTTTCCAGCAATGATCCACAAACATTTTCACACTCAGCCATGGGGAACATCACTCTGTTACATCTGAAGGAAACACAAGCAGGTGCATCGAAGATACTGCACATTATGGGTAACAATTAAATCTGCCTACATTTCATCATCATTGGGGAGAAATAATCTACCAAAGTGGAAAAAAGGTTTCTGCTTTCTATGTGGAAAGCCCACTGTGACCTTCTGGTTTTGATATTGGAAGCAAAATTAGGATGAATGACTTCTGATCCTCCATTTCTTTCCTAGTAACATGTCATGTCAGGCCTAGGCCTGTCTCAACATGTTGTACAGTATTTCTTTCATCATCATTGCATGGTTGACCCCTTCTCCTATCCCCATCACACCTCACTGTTGGAGACACCACAAGCTCATCTGTTTGTGTGACATTTGCGGCATGGCACCTGTAACCTGGAAGACTCTTCTCACGCCTCTGTAGCTGTCAGAGAGACATGAGGAAAAACAGCAAGATAGCTCACTCCCTTTGTCTCTCTCTGCCATGGATTTAGCTCTGAGTTCATTCTTGCTTGGATAATACAACATTTAGGCACAAAACAGGTGCAACTCAGCTTGCCAGTAACAAAATGTCTGCCAGCCTACTTACTAAAGAGCCTTTCAAGGGAATACTGTTCAGGTTTTATGAATGTCTACGTTGAACTTAAAGTCGGGGAGTAGATCCAATGCAATTCATCTGCTTGGAGTTCATGATACACTGTAGAATATACAAACCTGTAAGTCTGTATATATTTACTTATGAGAAATGGGTAAGGATGTCTGTGACCAATTTCTATGGAACTCTTAATTCTCTTTGCAAGTGATTATAAAGATGAACTTGTTTATTCTTGACTGTTCTTGAATCAATTGGTTGTTGTAAAAATGTGCTGCTCTAGCGATGGTTTCCGATGACCATAGTGTGACACATTATTGCGCTGGCTGTCTCATTAATATGTCATAAATGCAATATCAAAAACAAGACATGTAAACAGACAACATATAGGTAGTTTCATGGGGAAAATGAAGTTAAATAAGTGCGATATACTGTATATACAGTGTAAAATGAACTTAGAGGTGGTAGTTGTGTATTTTCGCTTTGCAACTCTAAAACTTCTTGGATGAAAAGGTTCATCTCTACAGAAGCAGGTTTTCAATCTAGTATCGATAAGGAAGGTGACAGTGCACCATGACAAAGAGCACAGTGATTCAATTTACCATGATTAATGCTACCACACACAGATTTCCAGAAATGAGATTGTAGCATTTTATGCCTTGGTCTCAAAAATAAATATGTTATTCATTCATCAGGCAAAAGAGATACTTGTTCTCATTTACTAAAATCATCTAAGTAAAATTACAAATGGTTACTGTAAAATTTTAATGGCAAAAGACAAAAATGGAGGAAGTTATACAGAGTGCAGAGCATAGTGTGACAGCCCCAGTGCACACTAACATTTCGTAATGAGTAAATGGTTTCCCTTCGTCCGTGTTATTATAATCTGGATCTGGAAT